>WUQG02182653.1:0-22544 GCA_011317285.2 Androctonus mauritanicus
GCCGGGACCGGAGAAAAAGAATGTTAGATCGAGGAAAACGTTAGATCGACGAACGTTAGATCGAAGTTTTACTGTATTACTAATCATTATCTAGTGTTAAATTCACGAAATTTTGAAATGAATATCTAATCGTGCTAGTCTTATAAAATTAGATAAAATATTGGTAATAATTGCATTTGTTGATGCGATTATTACCATATCATACTTCACTGGATTATATTTATAGCTTATATATACAGTATGTTGCAGATGAATTTCAAGTAAAAAAATACTATATATATATATATATATACAAGTTTTTATTATTATATTTATATATGCTACAAGTCTGCAAACACATGAACGGCTACGAACATTTTGTTTTATATGTTATATTTTCACATTTATAAAGAAAAAAAACATTTCTAACTTTGCATTTACGCATTCAAGAAAAAAGTGAGAAACTTTGGCATCCTTTTCATTTACACGAAGATTTATACAAGAAGCTATGTTAAAAATATTCAAAACAGTATTTTGATTCACTTCATTGATATACTGATGTAGAAGCTGATTAAAGATTGTTTTTGGCTTCCAAATACAGTACAGCATTAAAGAAAGAAAAGTAGATTCCCTGATGTTTTGCAATTGATTAAAGTTTGATAAAAATTTATTTCATATGAAACCGGTTTAACAATAGATTGCTTTTCCTATTATAACGCGTAAAATACTGACGTCATTGTCAGTATCAAAGAAAAATTGGGCTTTTCTAAAAATATTTTTATCATATAAAAGAAATATTTTGTGTTCAATAGCAGCTGTTGCTCTTATTGAATACAAGAGAATATTTTACTAGAAATTACTGAAAGAAATTTTTGGAAACGACTACAAAACTCTATTGAATAGAATATTCAATGAGCAGTACGGAGAAACATTGAGAAAACATAAATGTTCTGTTTTAAAAAAAAGGCGTAAATTCTTGAATAAAATATCCAAAATTTATTTTTTTAACCAAAATTTAAACTGAGACATAACATTTAATGATCTAAACTAAATTATGTAATAAATAATCTACCATATCATATATTTTTCAATAGTAGAAGCCACATACTTTATCGAAAAACTTTTTCAAAATAAAACCATCTGGATCATCCATAAAACTTAATCGGTGTAATTTCTAGGAAAGCAACTATTTCAAGTTTTTATTAAAAGAATATTTTTAAAAATGAACAAAAATCTATAAAAAAAAATGCAAGTTTAATAAAATTACTATTCTTGACTTGAGTTTGATAAAATATTTACGTCTGGTCTAGAAAAAAATAATAAACTTTAGTAAATGAAAGTCGACAGTATACTCCATGTAAGTAGTGGTTTGGTTGAATGAAAACAACTGAATCAGATTTTGTTTTCTTTTCACGTATATGCCAATCAGGTGTTTTCACGTGTCTTTTCATAAGAAATTCCGAAAACCTTCAGAGAGAAATCTTACAGTAAGATTTTATTGTCTTTTATCGTGTCATAAGATAAAGACGAAAGCGCATAATATTATTAAAATTTGTAAATAACAACATTTATATTTATTTATTATGTATAAAATAATGCGTTATTTTAAAAATAAATATATTTAAGACTGTAATACATTTTTTTCTATTACTTTTTATGTAGTTTTCTTTGATAGTAACGAAATTTAAAAACAGTTTACGAAAAATTCAAATGCTAAAAGTTGATTTCTTGAACAACTGAAGCATTTCCTGAGCGAGTTGTACGTCAGTGCAGTATTTATTATGCCTATAGGAAGGAATAAAGGAAAACAAGACTTCTTAAAACTTCTTTATTAAATATAATTAACGATTATCACAGCGTACTCAACTCTTCATGCATTCTCACAACAGTAGTACCAACTATATAAGATATACATATATAGCTCATAATTTTATTTTTGAAAGCAAGCTATCCTGACTAAGATTTATAGGAAAATGTGAAATATTTTATGATGTACGTGTAAAGCTATTGCTCATTTTTTAAATATAATTTCATAAGGAGAAATCAGTCATGCTCATACGTTTCAGCGCTACATCTCGACATCATGTAGAAAATCTACAAAATCGATAAATATGCGTAGGCGATTACATAGAGATAAAAGTTTACTTTAACAGTCTAGTGGATACGACAGATTCGAGAGTCGTTGATTGCAATTTGCATGATGCAAAGACCAGAAAAAATCAATGTAGCCTTTTTTTTAGATTGTTGCAAATATTGGTCTTATATGAGAGCAGAACTTAAATTTACAGTTGACCTAATAGATATAACAGATATATCTTGAACAGTTATAATTATTATGCGATATTTATTCATGTATATATTAATCTTAGAAGAAAAAAATAACGAGATAAGTTTTATACAGGTCATTTTTAACCTGGATATTCACTAAATCATCCTGCAATCTAACACAGTTTATGACCTTTAATATCTTTACTTCATAAAGTTTTCGTTTAAATAATAATTTTTCTTTTATGTAATGTAATAAACGAAATAAAACTTCATTCTATGTAATATAATCTGCCTTGTGGAAATGGAAAATTTCCCAAACATCTGTCTCTTATTGTGATTCTCTGATGAGGAAACAGGTTATTGTCATGGGATATTTCATTGTACAGGTTAATTTATTCGTCAATTGATATGTAAATTTAATTACAGATAACACCCAGACGCTTAATTATCATTAATATCATATATAATACAAAGCAATAAAATGTTATAATCGAATATAATAAAATCTTCAATAAAAAAAATATTTCATAACTCTCACATTATTGAAAATTTTATTAAAGTTTACAATTTTATAGGCTATTTTTATGCTATGGACCGAAATACTATATAGAAGAAAATAAAAGGTGCCTCGAAGCAAATTTAAATATGGAAATGGAGATTATGTTCACTCTAGAGATTTAAAAAGCCTTTTATTCTTACTACGTTCTAGATCGATTTACGATTCAAAATTTTAACCCAACATGACTTATGTTTTAAGGCATCAAGGGAAAATATTGATTGTGTGGAAATAAAATATTGAGGTTACCCAGAATGTTTTTTAGTTTAATAATTTCCTTTATTTGTATTCGCTAATTATTTTTCCTTTATTTTTATTATTCAATAGTTTATCTTTGTATGCATCTTTTTGTTAACCACTCTATATTCTTTGTTTATACTGAATATATATATATTTTTTAATTTCTAATGTTTTCTTTGTTTGCATGACTCTTCCTATATAACTTATCCCTTATTTGTATATATTTTTATTTCTCTTTATTTATGTGTTCATTTTTATTTATATATTCACCTTTTATTAGTATGCTCATTTTCATTTTTATATTCATTTTACAGTATTTTTATGTTCATTTTCATTTGTATATTCACTTTTATAGTATTTGTATGTTCAGTTTTTATTTATATATTCACCTTTATTAGTATGCTCATTTTCATTTTTATATTCATTTTTACAGTATTTGTATGTTCATTTTTATTTGTATCTACATTTTCATTTGTATATTCACCTTTATTTGTAGGTTCATTTTTATTTATATATTCACCTTTATTACCTTTATTAGTATGTTCATTTTCATTTGTATATTCGCCCTTACAGTATTTATATGTGTACTTTTATTTATATGTTCATCTTTATTTCTACTTTTTCTTATTTATAGTTTCTTTTTGAACATGCAACATATTCATTTCCATTTCAATGCATTTTTGTATGTTTTTGGTTTCAATTTCTCTCTCTTCGTTCAGTGAAATCCATTTGTTTATGTGTCTTTCTTTTATATTTGTTCTCTTATGCCCTTCGTTTATATATAAGTTATTCTAATTTACATACTTTTCCTCCTATTAACTGCATACTGTTTTACAAACCATCTGTTAAACTTGCCATTGAGTATCGATTTATTTTCAGACCGGTAGCGATTATGCCGATTATTAAAGCTAGCAATTCAGAGAATTGCATCAATAATAGAACCATTCGACTCCAATTAAGTCGAGTATAGCAAACACACACACACACACACACACACACTCCTTGTCGTTTATAGTCGCATATTCATAATTGAACTGCTGCAATGCTAGCTCTTTTTGCTTATAGTTGCTGCAGTTATTAATTATTTAATGTGTTCTGTATATCTCTTTAATCTGATTGTCTTATTCTCTTGTAACACATAAAACAATTCTTTTATGAATAAAACAATCGGTACAATTGAGAATACTAATTAATAAAGACGAATATTCGCATTGCGGTTTAATATATTCCGCATAGAAATATATTTTACCATTAATATAAATTATAATCACAGAAATTTGGTGGAACCTGTTAAAATTTATTAATTGAACGTATTAAATACCTTATAGCATTAATGACTTTTAACTATTGCTAACGCTCATTTGCATATTATTATATCATTCCAGTTGAGAGAGAAAGAGAGAGAGAGAGAGAGAGAGGCTAATTTACTCTGCTTCTGCTTTCCAGAAAGAAGGTTATTCGTTTTAAATAGAAGAAATGCAGACAGGAAGACGTCCGAACTTCTTCCAGTTTGCAGAAGATAAAATGGTGTTATAATTTTCTCAGATAAATAACATCGAAAGTACTTCTTACTTTATCTGTTTACGCTTTTTGACTGCTACGTCTAACTGATGATTTATCGTTCTGATGTGATTTACGATGCTAAAAAATATTGCAGATAAAAATTACGTAAATTGATTATGGCGAATAAATGAAGAGACAGATCGAGAGAGACGAGAGAACATCATCAGTTCTCACAGAAAAGATTACCATCATTTTGTCTTTAATTAGCATATAAGTAAACGAAGTGAAAACTTTATAATTTAATTATTAAAATTATGTAATGATATTTAAATTAGTTAAATTGCAAATTTTTACATAATTTATAAGAGAATGTTAAATATTTAATCAGTCAAAACTGCCGCTTCAAGTGCCAGAAAATGTAACGAATGTAAACATTCCAAAATAAAAAAGTATTTTAACTAGAAGAATTAAAGAGTAATTTTTGCTCAATAAAAATTTTCCGGTTTCTAGGAGAGTTGTAGCAACAAATTCATCCGTCCGCATAGAAAATTCATAAATACTGACAAAGCACAGTTTTCTGAGTAGCAAAAGTCAGCAGTTTTCTGGATAAGAGATGATGATACTAGACTTTGGTACGAATAATTCATAAGTGTTGTGCAATATTCGATATCATTCTGATAACTGAAATATTTTAGTTATAAAATTTAATAATAATAAAAAAATATATTATTTTACACCCGAAAGATGAATTTTTTTCCCTCTCAAAATTTTATTTTCTCTCCAACGTAAACTTTGCAATTTTCAAACTTCATACATAAGTTAACATAACTAAATTATAAATGCCGTCACAAATTATCATTAAAGTCAAATTAATTAAGTTTAAGAAAAATTACTCTTTAATTAAACTAGTATATTATTTATTGAATTGCGCTAATGTTTATTTGATGATTGATGAAAGATCATCCTTACTTAAATAAGTGAAGTTTTCTTAATTAAACGTCTACTCTCAGGAATAATTAAGATAAATTTTTTACAACTATTTAAATTGCTTTTCGTAACTAATAATGTAATTTAAAAGTCCAAAAGTGGGGAAAATACAAAAATTATTAATTTATACATCGTGTTGCGCCAAGAAATATCTTACCGGGATACGCCCTGTTCTTTTTTAATAAAATTCAGTTTTGTTTGACATTTTTATGTTAAATATTAATTCTGTTCCCTCTTTCTGATATTTATGCTGCTCTGGTATAACATTTTAATTGTTTAGTAGGTTTACATATGTAGATTTATTAAATAAACATGATGCAATCTTGTTTTCGTATCCATACGTCTCAAAGTTTATTTTATGTGTAGAAGAACGTTAAGGCAGTTTGCATTTATTTTAGTTTCCAAATACCTAAAAAATTTGATTTTTTAAAAATGCAAACTTTTTAGGTATTTGCAAAAATAAAAATTGTTTTATTTTCTAGTTCTGATAGACTGATTTGATAGCCATGAATTTTGATATCTCTTAAAAGTCTGGCAATCAAAATTCGCGTGTTGGTGGTCACCAAACTCAGAGAGATAGATTTTGCTTACTGTTTGATCCTCTAAGCATTACGAATGTGTTTGATAAAATATTTGATGGATGAAACTCCATAAAAACTGTGACGAAACTTTATTTTGAGGCCTATTAAGAAAGATGAAGAAATCTGGGACTATCAGTAAAATGGAAAATAGTACACTACAGTATTATCCGAGAGAAATATTCAGATTAAAAAAAAACTAGTAGACCATTTTCTTAATGAGAAAAGTAAATTTTTTATTGAGACACGCATGATGTTTTTACTGTTAGATTTTATTGTTATCCCTCATCCTGCTTGCATTTTAAGGTGGAGGATCTGCTGCAATCCTGATCACATTGGTTCCATTAAAAGAGATAAGGTTTCTCTTATTGCAACATAATGATCAGCCATCAGTTTGGTAATGATTAGCGCCATTATAATGGATGTCGTCAGTTTTTTCTTATCTGATGAAGCTGATATAAATATCTTTATCAGTTTTTAACTGATCCGCACAGATCTTTATTTTATAACGTTTAAAGATGCTAAAAAAGTAAAGAATACACGTTATATTTATATCATTTACATACTTAAGTGGTTATCGTATCAATCTTCGAAACCATTTATTATTGCTTCTGTTTGCAGTACGAAACTAATACGTATTTTGTTATTATTAGATACTTTTCAATCTCAGGCATGGAAGACCATAAAATGTTTATTTCTTGAATTTTATTCATCTTACTTGTAAACAACTTTTATCATCTTTGAAATAAATGCGATCTTCGGGAATCTTACTGAGTTCTAGAAGGTGCTTCAAGACGTTTACCTACGTTTATGAAAGTACAACTTCGTTGTGGTATAGAGATAATCGAGTGCTTACAATGTTATGAAAATATAGAGACACGCTAAAAAACTTGAGTTTATTTCTGGAGATTGAAATGCCAATATTCTCCATGCAGGTGCAAAACCAAAACTTCTCCGTTTCCCAGCCAGTTGTGCTTTAAGTGTTCTGGGAATGATATCACCTGTCTAAATATCCAAAAGAGCGTAATTCCTTCATCCATCATGTGTCACGATTTATCTGCTTTCCGGAAAAATTTTCGGAAACTTTGCATATTTACAAATATGCGGTAACAAAAATAAATATTTAATGTTTTCAATCTACATCTGCGATTCTTGCTGGATATATAAGTAGAAAAAAAAATTATTTTTTATTGCGTAAAATTGTTTAGTTGATTGTTATTAATGCATTCTGAGTAAAAACTTTTTATTATTGTCTTTAATACGATTCTTTCTTCTCTTCTAACGCACAAGAGGATAGAGGAAGGGATAAAGTGATGAGAGTAAAGAAAGATGATAAGAAAAGTGAAGATAGTGCTTAGAAGTTGTCTTCCTTTATCAGATTGCGAATTGAAGATATCGAGAAAGATTTATCCTCGACGTTTTTTATTTTACTTATCTAAAAAAATGTCACTTCTCGTTTTCTGATTTGGTTTTTGTTGTTTTAAACATCTCTACGACGTTAGAAAAACAATTTGTATTATTATATTTAAGGAATATTTGCGTACGAGTAAAGCAATAACGGTTCTGCTTATATACATCAACCAGTGCAGAAGGAATCAACTTCAATCATTGAAGACGGTGTAACTCGATAAGTACACTCATAAGTGACGCTATTAAAACCTCAATGGAGTTTGCAAGGTTAGATAATGTGATCAAACTCGCTATCATTTTATCAAATATTTTTTTTTTTTTCGGATACAAACTTGCTACGATTAATAATCAAAGAAAACGTAAACCGATTGCACGAACGGAAACTTGTCTGCAAATTTTTTTCCGCCGTTTAGCAAATTAATTTGCATAAACTAACGAGGAGCGAATTATCTAACAAGCATCAAATTTAATTTTATCATCATAATAAAATGAAAGAAGGAAAAAAAAAATATATATATATATATATATAAGAGAGTAATTTTGTTGATTAAGCGAAAGTTAATTAAATATTCTTTAATTCAGTTACGAGCGAATCGCATCTTGTTGATTTTTATTATTATTATTATTTTTTTTTTTTTAAATTGACTTATTTGGTGACGTTTTAACGGCTCTTAAATTTTCACGAAAGAATCTTTGTTTTTTTTTTTTTATTATTTTTTTAATGTTTTCAAGAAAGGAAAAGCGTGTTTACATGCTACGTGAGGAAACTGGAACCATTAGCGCTTAACAAAAATCTAAATGAGAAATTATCGTGCAGATGTAAATAAATCTTGCAGGATTTTAAAACATTTACGCAACTGCTGATGTTAGTTTTGTCCCCTCCATAAAGAATTAAAATATTTATTTTTATTACTTAAAGCAGAGATTTTATGGTAATAAATCTGTAGTTTTAAATTAAATTATCCTT
This sequence comes from Androctonus mauritanicus, assembly GCA_011317285.2. Lineage (NCBI taxonomy): Eukaryota > Metazoa > Arthropoda > Arachnida > Scorpiones > Buthidae > Androctonus > Androctonus mauritanicus. The sequence goes on from WUQG02182653.1 coordinate 8,489, forward strand.
TTTACGATATTAAAAATATGGTAATCTTGGTTACAAACTCGTCTAGAACTCGGTGAGTGGTTTCATGTAGATTTACGCTATCGTAGCTATAAAGTTAACATGTTAATATGCGAGTTGGATACAGATCAAGTTGAGGTATCATAATTTTTAGCATGATGATGATACTCAAAGTTGTTGGAAGTATCTTTTACTAAATATGTAGAAGTCATTCTTCTCCAAAAGAAATTGATGAACTAGTATGTACATGGAAAGTCTGCACACCATCATGAACTTTGTTGCTCTACTATACAGATTTCTGTAAATAAAAATCAAAGATCTTGTAAAGTGTAAAGTTTTGGCTGTTGCTGCAGATGTACTGTTGCTTCTGTTGCACATTTTTTTACGTTAGAAATGAGTAGTTTGTAGCAACATGTTTTCTTTTTCCCACTTCTAAGTATGATAAATTCTCTCATTAATGCGAAACACGTACAGCAGTTACAAATTATGACAGAGAAGATAAAATTCTCGGAATGTGTGCCGGATTTAAAACATTTGTTGAATTTTACAACAAATCCTAAATTACTTTTAAACGATCCAATTTTTTTTAAGGAACAAAAATCGAAAACAAATTCTTTAAATTCTGCAACGATTCCATGTTTAAGTTTGCAGGACTTAACGAAAAAATATATATATATTTATATATTCTTCGTTTTTCTTAAGAATTAATCATAATAATAGTAAAAAAAAAAAATAGAAAACATTCTATCAAAGTTTTAAAGCTTTGATAGAATAACACTTCTTTCTATAGACGAAAATGTAAAAGTGTTAACGTTAGTTTCATATAAGAGAGTTTCGGTTGCTGGTAATTGTTAGCTTAGATAAGGTTATTTGTTTGCAGACGAGACGAATAAATCTGTCAAACAAATCCAATATCGAAGATAAGAAAATTTATTACAATAATAGCATCTACTTTCACTCTAATCAAGACAAAAACTTTACTATGTTCGAAGTTAAACATGGATGGGATCACTTTTCATTTTCCTCGACCAAAATCCTGATATTGATCCTATCTATCGTGATTATGTCTGTATTATTTAACGAATCAGATAAGTTATCTTTTCTGAAAATATGTCACATGTAGCGATGTTATATTTCATTATAAAAATATATATATAAATATTAATAGCTATCTTTATTATTTTTCTATGAGACCAATCTTCTAAAGTGTTTCGTTTAATATAATCTGTTCAGAAATATCTGGTAATCTTTGCACATCCATTTCAATATGAAAGGAAACTGTCTAGAAAAAAATATTCTCGTAGAAAGAAGAGGAAAAGCAGAAAGAAAAGAAAGTTAAAGAAACCAATGCAGGAGAAGCAAATAGAGTAGCAATAAATTCTATTAAATAGCATAGGAAGTGAGAGAAGAAAGAGGTGGAGTGATACACACTAATGCTTTTCTTTAACGTTGTACATGGAGAGAAAACATCACTGAATTGTATATATACGAGTATATATATGTTTTCTTATAGTGACAATCAAAGGGAAGGTTTAGGACCTCTTTGCACCTTTAGGTATTAAGAAGTCGCAAAAAATAAACACTACATTATATATACGTCACTGCGAACAGCTGACCAAATTTATGATAACTTTCCTTTGTACACTCTGAAAAATCTCAAATGTTCTCTCACAACATATCCAAACGGCAGGGCCAACATAATAATTTATTTATTTTTAATACAATTTTTCTTTCTAAATAGATCTGCTCATATTATATAAGTTTAACGATAGTGATGATGATGATGATCACTTTAGTTGAAATTATAAAAGAAGTAAATCATATTTATTTTCATTAATTTGATTATGTTTTGTTCTACTCTATTGTTTCAAAAGTATATTCTTATTCTTATAAAAATCATAATTATAATTATTATGCTAATGAAATTATCATAACACTCATAATTTTCATTATGATTATTGTAGTGTTTATACCAATTATGTCAGTTTGACATTGATCACTGGAATAACACTATTTTGATGAAAAGTAATAAATAATTACTTCATAATTACTTTAATAAATAATAAATAAATGCATAGAAAACAAAAACAAAATTATTATTTATTACTTTTCGTTAGAAATTAACATTAGAACTTGGTTTTGAAAATGGCACTTTTTAATTACCATTTTTAAAATTATATTCAACTACTTGAAACAAATTTAATTATAGTAATTATGTACTTCCACTTAACATTAAAATATTGGGTGACCCACTAAAATCTTCTTGTGGCTGCAAATGAGAAAAACTGCTCTAAATCTGCTTAACTGCTCTATTTTAATAGAGCAGTTAAGCAGATTTAGAGCAGTTTTTCTCATAATTGCTCTATTTTACTATTAGTAAAATACAGCATAGAAAGAGAGAAAATAGGACTGCAATGAACTATGAGAAGGCAAAGATAATGTTCAACACAGAAGTAAATCCATGATAGAAGGCTGAACAATTGAAAGGGTGAAAAAATACAAGTCCTTAGACAAGTAAGGAGAACAGAGGAGAGAAATTCAACATAGGATGAAGTTGGAATGGCATACATATGGCCGAGATAGTAACTTTCTAAGGAACAATAGGATACCGATATGCCTCAAAGGGAAATTCTTCAATATGTGCATACTATCAATAATGACGTATGGTTGCAAACATAGATCCCTACAAAGAAACGAAACAGGAACTAGCAACAACACAAAGTAACATTCAAAAGATACATGCTAGGGATTCACTAGAAGGAACCGCAAAACTATCACATGGATAAAAGAACAAACCAAAGTGGAAGGCATATTGATAGCAGTTAGAAGCAGTAACTGGAATTGGTCAGGCTATATAGCGAGATACACCAATAACAGATGGACAAAGAGAAATGTAGAGTGGCAAACAAGGTAAGGGAAAAGATATCCTGGCAGGAATACAAACGATGGAGAGATGGTATAATAAAAGTAATTGATTCCCAGTGGATGCAGATTGCACAAGATAGGCACATCTGGAAACAAAAGCAGGAGGACTATATATCCGAAATAGAAATGATAACTATAGACCATATACACAGTTATAAAAATAGTGTTTATAATCTTGTAGAATGGTACAGGAGAGTCTATAATAATATTTAGAATAGTAGACGAAAAATAATAATCAATTTGGCACAGAATATAGGCAACGAATTGCATCATATAAATGTATAATTTTTATTTATGCTTCAATTATTCTTTAATAAATTATTTTATCTTAATGAATTAAATAAAAATTCGAATCATCATAAATCCGTGAAGGAATATTAAAAGAAGAAAATTACTACGGGACATTAATCGACTTTAACATTAGCGCGAACAAACAGATCTTGATCTCGTACACAAAACGTTAACATCAAAATTTTGCCGAATTTTCTTTCGTTAATTAGTATAACAATCAAGTTTATTTTTAAATTCAGAGTAACTTATAACAAGATGTTACTCCAGCAGATTTCATTCTAATTATTTTTTCCACGATAAAAGTACATTTAAACATAATAATATAGAATTTTTCGACTTCCAGCGAATGACTCGGTATATGTTTCCAAATGATATATTTTATTCGTTTTTTTTTTGCATCAGTGAGGCAGTTGCTACAGTATCTCAGGCACTACTCTCTTGCGAACATAAAATGCTTTTTCTTGAATAGAAATCCAACAGTAGTCAGAATCATTTATGTTTTTTTTCCTACTCTACCATTACAGTTCAATGAGACGTGATATTTATTGCGAAAACATTACAACTGTATTGGAATGGAAATTCGGTCAAGGATTTTCTAACAGAGACTTTTCTGAATGTTTAAAAGATAAAGATTATAAAATCCAAAGAATAGAAATAAAAAAAATGGCCGAATGTAATTTTTCTAAAGAGATAAATCCATTTTTCGCGATGAAAGTTTATATAATTCGTTTCGCAGCTTCAGTAATACACAATCTGCCTCATCCGAGATATTTTTAACAGAAACTTCTACAGAATAGAACATTAAACATTTAATGGAACGAACTATAAAATTTCATTAATGATAATTTAATAATTCATGAGAAATTTTATTTATTTTTTACCTTCTCGAAAATATTGCTAGATCTGTAATTCGAGTAAAAATGATTTCTGTAACAAAATCCAAATCAAATCTGTTCTTAGAGAAGATTTCATTTTAGTATTGACGCATTTTTTACCTCTCAAGAGAATAGTAAGGAAGAAAAAAGAAAAGAAAATAAAAATAATTCTTTGTTGAAATCCAGAAAAATAACATTACAGTCAACGAAACGAAACTTTAGCTTCTAAAACAGATTGATAAATCTATTTATCTCGGATAATTATTACAGTCTTACCATTAAATCGAGAAAGGAAGAAGATCTTTTATCACTCCAGAGAATTTTTTTTTTAATCATCAAGCGTATTTAATGAGAGAAAATTACTTTTACTAACAAACCAGAAAGGCAAAAACATCTCTCTGCTCATTTTCTCTTAACAATCTTATTACGATATCCCAAATTAGAATAACTAACGATAGATTTGTTTTCGCCTTTAAGATTAAAAATAAAACTGTAGCTCAATTAGTGTCAAGTTTTTACCTTGTTTTTCTCAAAATTTAAATAATAACAAGCAGGTATCGGATTGTTCTTAAAAAAAATAATAATAATGCAGGTTTACTCCAATAATAAGATTTTTCCTTTCATACGATCCAAAGAATAATGCTATTGAATGCCAGATTTTTAGATTATCGGATTTTTGATTACAGAAAATATTGTTAAACTTAAAAATATTTTAAAATATCAATTTTCTTGATTTATGTGGATGTATTTACGAAAGTTTTATCACTAAACACTTAAACTACCAGTATAGCATGGTTTAATTGTTTTTACGGAGTTATAGAATATTATTTTGTTGATGTATAACATTCCAAAAGGAATTTTTAAACTTTTCCAGAAATGATGAAAAAGTTCTTTCAGGCATCCTTACCATGATAAATTTTATAATTTAATAATGATGATCCTCTTAAGTGAAAGAACTTTGTGCTTTATTCTAATATGGATCTTCATCAAAATTATATTTCTTAGCCTCAGACATGGCTATGATTCTTGCAGTTAATTCTGTTTTTAAAAAAATTCTTGTTTCACTCATACTTGTTTCAAGTGATTCCTGTTTAACAACAGTAGATTTTACGAAGTACACTTGAAACTTTTATGCTTAATGAATTGCTTTTCGTGAATTTCGAGATTTTAATATATAAATCCAGAAGAAGTAATGATGTAAAATCCTAAGAAAAAACCACTGTAAGAAAAATTTATAAAATAATCCTCTCTTTTTTTTGACGAATTCTAACAATTTACTGATGATTTCAATTAATTATTCTATCAATAAGGATTTTTAATTCCAGAGAAATAATTTTTACCTATTTAAACATACTTAATCAAAAATTATTTTCTGATAAGTATCAGAGAATTTCAAAAGAGAATGTCGTTTTTTTATACTGTACTTGTTGAAACGTGTCTCAGCTTGTCTAAACATGAATTTTTAAAGCTTACACAATGTCGGAAGAATGTTATTCATTCAAATGGAGAATATATGTATATGATTAAACTAACAAGTGATTTATCTTTTATATATTAATTTAAACCTTAATATTATAAACGGTATTACTTTTGAAATGAACTAGATATTTCTCGAATTAAAAATTTTTGTACATGAGAACAAATGACTTATATAAAAAATTAATCAAAGAATTTTTTAAAATCAGATTGAAGTATCATTGTGTAAGATTCTGAAAACTTTTTCCAGAACTGCTAAGAGAGAGAGAGAGAGATATGTTTTAAGTGCTCCACTCTAATCAGAGTATTACACTATAAAACAAAGTGAAAAATATTGATGTGCACAAAGTTTAACATTGAAGGTGCTCTTCATCAGAGAAGGCTGTTAGAAGCTCAGTTTATATGTAATTTTTTCTTTTTACAAATATTGTGAATAAAGTATAAGAAACTTTTGTATAATGGTTCACAGGTCAAATAGTTCATAGGACAGGGCCAGGTACCAGAACTGCTAAAAAAAATAACTATGAACTATCCAGAAAAATGTTGAGAAATCCCTCAAAATTTGAAGACTTCACACAAAATGATTTTTTTTTTTTGCAGACTTCTCTGCAAAAATTATTTTTCTTGCAATGAATCTCTTCAACAAATTAAAGTATATTATTTTTATTCAAAAATCTTATCTTAAGAATAATCCAGCAGTGCATAATTTTTTTTTTTTTTATATTTTTCCATAAGAAGTAATTGGATATGTTTTTCTTCGAAATTTATCTAGTGAACGTATACTATTTTTTTATAAATAAATGAATGATTAATAAATTGCAAATTAAATATTTAAATACCTAAATTAATCTCAAGTTTCCCTTGATGTTTACGAATGAATTTTGAAAATTTAAAAAAATGAATGCTTTCATTTCCATTAAGAATTGATCAAAGAATATAAAAAAATAGAATTTCTTAAAATTAGGATGGGTAATTGGCTGATTGCAATTAAATCATGACCAAAAATAGAAAAAGATTAACTCAAGTAGCCTCTATATTATGTTAGAACAGATGCGAAACTTGGTTATATATATATATCTTAATATGTTTTATTGACCAGTTTCTGTCGAAAAATAATCTTATGTGCTCAGTTTTTTTGTTATCTGTCTGCCAGAAAAATCTCTCAAGGAATAAACATTAAAATTTTAGGGTAACACTCCATATTAATCTAATTAAGTCCATTGGAAAGATCACCATCTTGAAATTACAAGATGGCGATCTTTCCAATGGACTTAATTAGGTTTGTATCTCCAATGGTGCTTCGTATGGTAATAATAACAAAAGAAGCACTGTTGGACTTATTACCATACGAATCCAATATATATACTAATGGCGAATCTAATTCCATATGGATTCGCCACTGGAAGCATCATGGATCTTCAAATGGACTTTCTAATGGACTTAATTATACCAAGCGCCATGCACTTTCGAATGGCGCTTGGTATTTCATTACAAGAATACTAAGCTCTCTTTCATTACAAGAATACTAAGGCGCCATCTTGTAATTTCATTACAAGAATACTAAGTTCTGCCATCTTGTAATTCATTACAAGACTACTAAGCTCCGCCATCTTGTAGTTCATTACAAGAATACTAAGCTCCGCCATCTTGTAATTCATTACAAGATGGCGGAGCTTAGTATGGTATTATTAAAAAATAGAAAAACTACTCTGAGAAACATTTATTAGTTTTTTTTTGTGAAATATGATCATAATCATCGAAAGAACTTAATTTATATTTTTTCTCTGTCTCTTGGCTAAATTATTGGTACGTTTTCTTAAAAATTCAAACTTTCTAAACAACTTATAGAAAATTTTCTTCCGCAACCAGTTCACGGAATATTTAATTGGATGTTAAACTAGATAATTTATCTATTCATTCAGGGAAATGTAAAAACTGTTTTTTTCCCCTGATTTTTTTTTTTGAAGCAACGATAGCAGGTACTTATCGAAATTGAATCTCGACTTTTACATTTAGAATAAAATAGGTGAAAGAATTCAAAGCTTTGCTATACTTCTCTGCTAAACTATATTTTTTTTCTGAAAGAATCGTGCAAATGAAATTTCGTCTTATTTCCATAGTTAAAATAGGAAAAAAAATAAAATTTTGCCAAAAATAACCCCATATTTTCGCGTTTTATACAGCACACATTTAAATTCCAGAAAAAAAAAATTATAGCCATTTTTTTTAAATATTTATAAAATCGCTAAATATTTATAAACACTTAAATATTTTTAAATAATTTAATTTTTAACTGTTTTTAATGTTTTAAAGAATAGAGAACAAGTAAAAATTCATAATTATCATTCTTAATCGTCGATTTGGCATAACTCCTCCCCTTTATCATAATTTAAACCAATTATTCATTTTCAAATTTTACTTCTTATAAAATAGTCCAATAAGAGTTAATACAGAACGGCTTATCTCTACGTCACAGTAATCAAACCAATTACTGTCTTTGAAAGTATGCATAATCGATTTGAAATAACTAATCATCGTAGAAACGATCGAACATCGACAGGTACGCCTCAATTTATCTACCAATAATAGCGAGTTTCACGATACATTAGCTTATTTCTCTCGCTGATTGGCTAGTTCGATTTTTAAAAAGTTAATTTTGATAACACAATTGCGGAAACACGCCATCTCTCGCAAAAAACAGAGAATTTGGATGCATAAAAAATTGCAAAAAATTATTTACATTTTTATAATCCTTTAATTAATTAATTTTAGACGGTTTTATTCCGATTAAAAGAAAATAATTTTATATTAAAAAAAAATTACGAAACAAAAAAAAAGTTCGAGTTTTTGGCATAATTAATGTGTGATTTCTGTTTTCGTAATAAAGTAATTTATCTACTTCTCAGTTGAAAAATTGATGTGGTCGCCATAGCTCTCTTTTGAAAATTCCTATTTACGAGTACCAGAAGCAAGGGAGGAATAAAATTATTTATCTTTCCATGGATAATGAAGTGCATGCCAAATTGAATTGTCTCGGATTGTCTATAAATCAAGAGTCATCTTCATTATTTACTTAAATTGTAACGTTATGTTTGAAGTTAATGATGTATAATTCTCTAAAGTTAAGGTTGCTGTTTCTCATAATTTCCATGGTTTTTGTAAATCCAAAGATTTGCTATAATTTCGATGGTTTTTGTAGATCCAAGGATTCGCCATTTTTTGATGGTTTTTTTTGTAGATCCAAAGATTTTAGTGAAAGAAAAACTACTAAAAATTCGCTCCGTTTTCTCAAAAACAACGATAAACGTTAGAGAATTTAATAAAAAATGTGAAATTGCTTCAGTTTATTGAACATTTTCTCGAAAGAGGGGATTACTTACTGATCTGTACATTCTTTCACCTCCAATTTTAACAGATTCCGTCTATGTGTAGATACAATTCTCAATCCTCAGACGTTATTAAGACGGAAGATGACGACACACAGACTGTTGAAATCTGTACCAAATAATCATGATTTTTATTCGTGTTTTCTTAATAAAAACAAAATAAACGTGGAAAAATGCATACAAAATTCTGTTTTGTATATTTTATCAAAAGTAATTTTTAGTAAGCGAATCGAATTACGCCAGAAATATCGCTGGTTTGTTTACTCTACAGAATATTATTATTGTTACGATCGAAAAAAATATTTGCTTAAATTCTGAAATCTTTTTCTTTTTTTTTTATGCAGAATTTGATAGACACTGATGGGAATATCATTAAATTTATACTTACAGCATCGTTTTAAAATATCAAAAAGTACTTGTTTTTATGTTTCTTTTTAAAAATCAATAATCGTTTATCTGTCTTGACTCAAAGGGGAACTACTTGTTATAAAACCTTTTAAATTATATATATAATGTTTCAAATTTAAATTTTGGCTCTTTGGGATGTGTCTTCAAGTTTTTTACTTTCCATCTTTAGATGAAGCTAAATTTAAAATTTTTACTACGATTTTTACGTCACGATTCGATGTAAAGGGAAAAAGTTCTGAATGATTTTTTTACTTTTATAAATATGAGCGACGTTTCGCCTCATCTTCATGAAGCAAGTTCTGCTTTTCTTTTATATCTAAGAAAATTATTAATTGAAAATCTAATTTATAATAAACAAACGAGGAGAGAACTAACTCGATTTTCTAAGTAAATTTATGTGGAAACAAGTAAATTCTCTCTCTCTTTCTCTCTTTTTTTTGCCTTTGACATTTCGAAAGAGGAAATTTTTTGATAGTTTCTGGAACTGGAATTTTCGATATATTGGAATTGCAGCATTTCCGGATTTTGCTATCGTATTACTTTGCAAAAAAAAAAAAAAACTAATACATATAAAAGCAGAAATTTTCGACTTTCGTAAAGTCGAAGAAGAAGTATCGTTTCTAATTTCAGAATTATCTTCTCTCAAAAATTGCTTACTCCAAAGAAGTTTCGTATATTAAGTACTATGATATCAGTTTTAAATTTCTTACCAAACTGTAAAGTCAAGTTCTAAGTTTACAAAATTGAAGAAAATTCGTCGGATATTTTAAAAACGATAAATTTATTATAAGTTATATAAAATTATCATATTTAAACGTACAGAATCTGAAAAGAGCAAGATTGATTTTGAATGCTCCTCTAACTTCCATAACTTCGTTAACAGAAGTCCTTCTCTACTTGTCAGCTTTTTGCCTTAAGCTGTTTTGGTTTCCGCTACCTTTTGTTTGTTTTTCTGTCTGATATCTTTTCTAGCACCTGAATATTTTTTTATTTTTCTCTTACCTTCAATAAATACGTTTGCATGCAAAACATACCTCTGCGCTATAAAACTGCCTAAAGAAACAGTTTGTATAAGAAAATATATTTAAAACTTTGTACAGTCAAAGAGAGAACATCTTTAAAATAATTTATCGAGTTGCCAGATTGAAATTATTATATAAATTTTTATTAAAAAATTTAATTATGCGTTTTAAGAATGTATTATTGCATTTATCATCCTGTTTTCTTTCGCAGACTTTTTGTCTATCTTGGTTTATCGCAAGTTTACAGTCTAGTTTATTCTTTCAGTCTCTAAACTGTTGTTACACATTTAATAGGATTATGGACGGTCGGTTTGGTCTACATTTCCTTCCTTTGGACGTTATTGTAGGGCGTTAACTTGGTCGCTAAGTTCTTTTGTCTTTTACGAGTTTCCTTTCTATCAATACAGTATATAAGCAGACAGATTAAATACAGAATAGACGTAGTAAGCTAAGACACAATTTCCTTAGTTTCAAAACTAAGTTTGAAAAATGCACAAGAAAAAAAAATTGCTGCTTTGTTATCGATACAAATCATCAAGAAGAAAAATGATGTTGAATAGATTTCTTCGCTGAATATATATATAAATTTTAAATATATTCTAAAATTTTGATCGATAAAAAGTATAATCCGTAAAACTTTCATAAAAAAAAATTTTGGATTCCTCTTGAAAAATTAGTAAAAATTCTTAGCAAACTCAAAAATGAGATTAAGTAGATTTGAAGAAGGCAAGACAGATAAGGTTGTTGTATATAAGATTCTTTTTAAAGGAAGAAAGTCAGTTAAAGAAAAAGATCTTGAAGAAGATGCTGTATTAATCAACTTTTTTTTTAAAATATCCGATGAAAGTCTTTCTGCAAACGTGGAAAACACAAAATAAAAACCATTTTTCACTCGCATATATTAAATCATCCGTGTCACAAATAAATTTATATCGTTGTTAATTTTTGATTCATAAATAAAACGAATGATTAAAAAATTATAAATTATTCTACAGAAATTTTCACATCTTTGAAAGAGTTATGGATAACTTCTGCAGAATAAAAACGTTTCATTTTATTTTTTTTATGCTCTAGAAAAATTTATTAATTATATAAAACGTTAGCAATAACTTGTCGAGATAAATCATGATAATTTCGAACTCAAAATAGAAACAAAAAAAAAAATATGTAGAAATTGCATATATTTTATCACGCTGTAGACGTGTTAATAGCGTGTTAAAATTAATTTAAGCAGATAGAAAAAAAAAATACATAAAACATTTTCACTTTTTATTCATTAGAAAGTAATTTGAGTCATAGTTAATTAACTATTCACACTCGAGACCTCTTAATGGTGTGATTTTTAAGCGGTTTGATGACACCATTAATATTATCCGAATAAGTAGATTTAAAAATATTAATATCTTTTTAATAAATCTGATGAATTATCTGCATCGAATGAATTAACACAAATTGCTTTAAGTTCCTTTTTTTTATTATTATTAATATTCGCTCTGAAGAATATGCTTCTGGTAAGGTTATTAAAACTTCTTGATGAAGTGTAGTACCAGTAATTAAATTTTATCACATACGAAAAGTTACGCCAAAAAAAAAAAAAAACATTTTTCTGATTATCTTAACAAAAAATTAGCATGGAATGTAAATTTTTTACAATTTAATCACTTTCGACAAAAACAACATAAATTTCGTTAGAAGTTAGATAACCATTTACGCTAATGAAATTTTTAATTGGTTTGTTTTTTGACGTACTGGTACAATGTTTTTTTTTAATTGTTTGTTTAACGTTTGTGCCATTAGCTTTATGAATTTATAGATAGAAACTGCAGTAATAACGTTTTATTTAAATTACTAAAGATAACTCCATTGTAATAATTTATTACCTGACACGTTTTGGAGTATAAGGAAGTAGTTTTATGAGTTTAAGGAATATAAATGTGCATTGAATGTAATGTATGATATGCTCTCTAATAATATAAAGTTTTGTGAGGAGATCTGCAACTGAATATATGTTGCGAGAACCTGAATTTAGCATTTACTTGCAGAAGGTAATGATACTCAGTAAGTATTAGTAAGTAATTATAATGTTATAAGTAAGTAGAGCAAGTTAGTAAGTGTATTCGGTAGTAAGTATAGTAAGTTATTTACTATCGAATATACTTCCTTATAACTTACTCTACTTACTTACTACTGAGTTTACTTACTAATTTACAATACTAACGTAAGTGTAGTAAGTTAGTAAGTTTACTCAGTAGTAAGTAAGTAGAGTAGAGTAATTTAGTAAGTATACTTAATAGTAATTAAATATACATATTACTCAGTATGTATAATTACTTATTACTTAAGTAATTGATTAAGTATGCATACTTGCTTAATTAAGTATAAATATTACTGACTTGTGAGTATACTGTGTGCATTCAGTAGTAAATAAGTGTAGTAAGTTAATAAGTATACTCAATAGTGAGTAGCATAACAAGTATACTCAGTAGTAAGTAAGTATAGTAAGTTAGTAAGTATACTCAGTAGTAAGTAAGAAATGTAAGTATTTTCTTATTATCAAATGAAAATATGCAGCATAGTAAGGTAAAAAGAATATTTTTGTTCTCAAGATACATAAACCAAATATCGACAGTTTCATGAACATTAACAGTTATGAACTTCATCAAGTCTAATTAGTATGGCGAGAATTTAATATTCGAAGTTCATAACTGTTAATGTTCATGAAACTGTCAAGAACATCGACGATATTGTGAGGATCATCAACAGTATCAAAAACTTCGATTGAATAAAAAATGTCTAGAGTATTATAAACATAACAATTTTAGCAATATCGATTGTTTTAGAAACATCGACTGTATCAGATATACCTATACTTCAGTATCAAGTATATTGATAATATTATGAACATTAAACGTTAAATTAAACTTTATCGCTTTGTTATAAGTTTTAAATTCCAGAGGATTTACCGTTTTGTGTATTAATTTTTACATAAACAAGACGTATAAAAATATTTCAACATTCGTCTCCCGTTGTAATATTTCTTCGCGGAAAGAAATAAAGTAATATTAAATTCTCGCGATACTAATTAGACTTGATGAAGTTTAATTTCTGTTGTTTAATTGTAAGTAGAGAGAGAGAGTTATCTGCAACATCATAATCTCATTTAACAGCTAAGTTAAATGTAAAGTGTTCCACTCCAGGCATTCACTTCACGGTTACTTTCTTTCCTCTGGTTCTTCGACTTAAAATTTCAATTAAGGTTAATTAGTAAAATCCATTTCAGCGGTTTTTAAGATTTCAGAAAGTGGAACATATTTTTACATTGTCATAGGAATACCGTTAAAAATATCAAAAGAGAAAAAGCATGTATTCATTTTAATTGGAAACTTTTATGGTTTCTGTTTTGGATGGTTTAATCGATAATTCTTTTAAACAAGTTTTCCCAACTTATCGTTTTCCTTTCTCAAGAAGAAGAAGAAGAAAGTTATTTTGGTTATTGTTATTTTCTCTCATTTTATTTCGTAGAAAATAACAAGCGAAATTTTTAATTAAGCAGAAATATTCACTTTTGCAAACATAATTATTTTGAAATTCTAATTTAGATAACACACACACACACACACACACACACACACACACACACACACACACACACACACACACACACACACACACACAC
>WUQG02182764.1:0-22543 GCA_011317285.2 Androctonus mauritanicus
CTTGTTTTAAATAGGTAAAGGATTTTCTTTAATATTTAAACGATTATCTTGGTGTTCAGCATAAGAACAAACAAGAGCTGAACTCGTAGGAACGATTCTGCCCGAAAGAAAGATGGCAGACCCTCTTCCAATTCACATTAAATCGATATTCGACTTAAAGTAATCGGAATTCCATTTTCTGACTAATGACTGTTAAATCATAACGGCATTTATGCGCAAAAAAGATGATCCTTTCTCGACAAGCATAATTTCCAGTTGCTATGCCAACATTATACGCAACCCATTAATGTTTCATGGCTACTATTTTTTCCCTTCATGTTTCTTGCACGTCACGGGTTGTACCGCGCATACTAACTACTATTCGCATGATCGGAAGCATCATTAAATAGCTGCTTTTTTTCTTCATTCAAAAATCTAACCATTTACTAAATAGAAAATTTTATATATTTAGAAATTTGATATTTTCACGGTATTAATCGATGCTGCGAAAGATTAAACTAATAAAAAATGATGGACTAATGCATAATTTTATACCGGTACTTATTAATTTTGGATTGTACTATAGGACTAGTTTCAAAAGTTGATTGATGCATGATTATTCCAAACTTGAATGAAACTTAAGAGTTTTATGTCAGTTATTCAACAATGAATTGATTTATTAGAATGATAAATAGAAATGCTTAAATAATTAAGGATATCTATAAACTAAGAAACTAAGTTAAATTAGAAACGGGAATGGAGTGTTTGAATAATGCCTAAATCCTATTCGAAAGCAGAGAAACTGGGAAAATTTGCCGAAAAACCTTTCTGAAACAGATTCAATTATTAAAGAATTGTTAGCTATTAACTATTTGAGAATATTGTAATCGGAATCCAAATCTTAGATTAAAAAACTTGGTGTTCCCACAAGTAGGTGTTAAATGTGAGACTAGGTGACAAGCATCTGCGCCCAACATACAATAACGCATGAATCAGGAAACTATTCTAGGAAGATTCGTCACCACCCTATTTCGACTTGTCTAGGGTGTAGATTTTTTTTCAACAACAGTACTAGCATTTAAATACGATCTATACCAAGAATCGAAATTTTTTGAAACGGCACACCTGTAGAAATGAGCAAACTGAGCAAAAAAAAAAAAAAAAAAAAAATACGTATTGCACCACGAAAGCGTCGATCAATTGTTGCAATACATAAATCTTTTAAACGAGACTAAATATCGATTGATAAATTTTCTAATAAACATTTCAACAAAACGAGACAATCTTATACTCTTTCATATTACGGCGCCACCTGTTCAAATTCTTGCACATTTTTACAATTTCTCAGAGAATACCGAAAGACTTAATATTAACTAACCTTTGGATTTACGAGAATTTGTTTTCGTGAAACAAACACATTCGTCCCACGCAACCATTCGCAGAATCGCCAAGTCATTTGCGATTTTTATACAAATTTTTCTAGTCTCAATAGAGACAGCGAAGTTTTTAACCCTTTGATACGAACGGGCAGCGACCTTTAAGGGACTGCGCCTAGGGCTAAGAATGCATTTTCCAGCGTTGGAACGTGGCTAGTTTTGTCTCTAGGCTCAATCATCATCTATTCTATCTTAGCTACCGCGAAGATTGAACAATTACTGAAGTAGAACTTCTAGAAGACGCAATTTCCAGCTTCACAACAATCTTCAACCAACTGCGTATCCTTATTTCTAGCGCCATAGAAATAATTTCTGTTAATGAGGATCGATTGACTTACATCCTCTTCGCATGTTTATGAATAAAATAATTAAAACTTACCATTGAAACTGCGTAAAATACTTTAAAAAATCCCTCAAGAGCGGACAGACGATCGTGACTTCAGGTGAAGCGTATAGAAACGACCTAACTAACGCATGCGCAGTAACTACCGGCTTGGTTGTTCACAAATTTCGTCGTCTGCTCGATGAACTTCTATACGTAGCGTTTGTCAGTTCGGCGAATACATGCTAAAATCCTTATTTTATTTCGTAAATAATGGCCAGCCACACACTCCTTCAGACGTTAACGTTCGTCACGTGACGTCAAAGGAATTCCCCGAATTGTGATCGGTAATACGGTAGGCGGCACCGGAAATGCTGTGAATATTTAAGAACCGATTCAATGCGTCACTTCGCGTTACAACATTAACTGTTTAATATAGCAGCATTTGCCGATAAGCTGGTCGGAATCAGACAAAATTTGCCTTAAGCAATAATAGCTCGTGTTCCTTAAGCATGCATGAGATATAGCAAATATTTTAATACGCTATGCGCTGTAATAGCGCGACGCAGTTTGCTAGCGAGAAGATTCGCGAAAGAGAACGACGCCCCGAGCACAAATGATCAGAGAAAATGCGAAAAGGCATTGAGATTGGTATGTTGTTGAATCGCAAGTAAACTGAAATCTAGTAAATGCTTTATATAAACTTACCTCGAACTCGACGGAACGATAGAAGCTAAAGATGGTTACTTACCTGCTATCTATAAATTTCGATTTAAAATATGCTAGAACAGAGAGCACGTCTACTCCATGGACTGCCACAGTGTTTAAATGTCTAGGGATATATGCCTGCGAATGAATAATATAGTACTACAGTTAAGCCTAATTTTCTACCATACTCTTACCTTGCACACGTGCGACTCGAAGGGAGCATCTCGAAGTGGGAGGAGTCGCCGTTCCGTGCCGTATTGCGACGGCGCTACAGGTCACGTGATCTGTGCGTTTCGGCTGGTCGCGCACCACGTGTGTCGCCATTTTCCACCCCCCTCCCTTTGGCAGCAATGCGGCTCTGCTTTTTTCTTTTTATTTTGCTCAAATGCTACCGGATCGATTTGACTTTTTCTACGGAATTTAAACTGGAATGTCTTGGTGGTTTTAGTCTATGACCGCTTTTTTCTCGATTTTGCGATAAGATTTTTTTAAATGATTAATTGTGGCACGACTGGACAATTTTGCAATAAGTGGAGTTTATCAGATTGAAAATTTTGGATAGCTTTAAGTTTTAAAATTAAATATTTCTTTAATTGGGAATAAAAATAAAAAAATATGCAAAAATTTAATTTTATTGCTGTAAATCTGGAAAGAATCCCAAATATTTATTTTTTCCTTTTCTTTTCGGATACTTAAGTTATTAGGAATTTTTTAACACTGGATTAGCCAGTTATTCTTCGACCCCTTATTGAACTTCCCTGAGCAGATTGTAGATTTTATTGCTGAATAACTAAAAATATCCGGCGAAGATAAATTTTCTAATTTATAAATTACCATTCTGACCTTTTCCCTATATAATCTCTTCCTCTAATTGCCAAAAACGTAAGAAAACGCAAATTTTGGACTGCTTCTAGTTGATATTTTAAAAAATAGGTCAAATTTTGAGCAACATCAGATGGAAATTTTAATTAAACTATTACGAAAGGAGGATTATGAGGAAGAATTTCTTTATGTGGACTACTGCAAAATTTTCCCCGCGCCGAATGTTAAAAAAACCGCATTTCATGACAAATTGTTCGGAGTTACTGAGTTCAGACGCATTCCAACCCCTGACGTCACTTCCGGCATGGTTCAACGTCCTCGTCCACCTGGCGGCAACCCGTCTCACTAAAGTCGGTTACGTCTGAATTCCGTCCGATTCAAAACTGGACGCGACTTTTATAAAAGAGGTCGGGGTTTAAGGGAGCGTGAGATAAAGCACCACTTAATTGCGGGAACTGACCGAACAGTTCGTTTCGCACGTTCGGTCCTGTCACATGACTATCGGCAGAAATGCCAACGCCCCAAAAAAAGTAAGCTTATGAGCCGTATCGAAAAATCCGAATTTCTAGACGAGTCCATCTACAAGATGGAAGAGTTAAGCATAATTAACTTTTAAGTACAGACATATGAATCACATAGACGAGATCAGAAATAGAATGTCGATAACATCTAGCAATCGTTAACTTATAAAAATCCGCCGATTCGCGTGGCTGAAGAATTTTTCTAACCTACCATTTGATTGGGATCGTTATACAATGGCAAAATTAAATTTTCTTTACTGTTTACATGTAAATAACTATGCAGTATTGTGCTGTGGATAAATTTCGAATGGAAAAGACAATAAACAATCTTTAATTAAATATTAAATAAATTTTTATCCTGAATTTTGATTATTGAATTGAATATAACATTTTATTGCATTTACGATGATCGCTAGTTTTGATCAAGTTTCATGAGCGGTGCGCAATTCTCATTATATCCCATTATTAAAAATGCGATTTTACCTATATTCATCTAGGAATTGGAATGACAAAAACGTTTTGTCACGAAAATGATAAAATACTTTAAAAGAAATATTCCCTAGAAAATTTTTCAAAAATAAGTTGTTTTGGTTCTTGTCTGTATTTCGACTAAAGATTGAATTAGACTTTGGATATCTAGCTGAAGTAATTTCTGCAGTATAATTAAAATTACGTGGTGTTTATATTTATATAATATTTTTTAGCAATACCGAATCCACTTCAAATAATTTTCAATCATTCGAGATTCGCGGCATTATTGAGCTTAGCGAAGTTCTTGTAGAAACGAATGATTCCCAATCTGGGACAGACAAAGCTAATGCATTAACGCTTCTAAGCGGTATTCATAAAGCGTTGAAAATAGATAAATCACCAGATGGAAACATTTTCGTCAAAGATTCCGAGATGATTTTCTTATCTCGATTGTATGCCAATCATCTCTGCTTCCTCATTTCCGTTTCCGCCGAATTCGTTGCGCTTCATCACTGGACCGCACCCAAGTAGACTCGTATGAACTAAAGAGGTCAACGTAGACAAGGTCATCCTTAGAAATAATTTGAGGTTAAAGAGAACGCTATTCAATTGCATTCCTCAAATATCTATTTGTCGAACAAATATGGGACATGGTTATGAATGCGCCTAATTTTGTTGTCATTATTCGTTTATCATCAAGCATCTCGTCGCTATTTAAAGATTTTTGAATAGATGTTATTTTTACAAAAGACTCATTAATATCGAATAAGTAACATTTATTTAATAATTTATTAGGTACAAAACCAAAAATTAAAGTACAGTAATATCATCGCTGACGTCGCACATTAACGAATAAAGTTATTGTACAAATTTGCAAGGCAGCTGCTTCTGTCTTTACAGGAAAATCGGCGCCTGATAAAGAATCTTCATTATTAAGTTACATTAAATTATTAAAGAGACGAAATTTAAGATTGATTAGTTCTGCAGAAAAATCACTTCTGCTAAGATAAATTCTGCGCTAAGATTGCTAGATTTAAGGATGACTTTAATAACTAAGATTTTTTTTTTATAAATTTTCACTTTATTATAAAGAAAACTTGAATAAAACCTAAATTTAACGTTTTTCTGTGAGGTCAAGAACCTTGACTTTCTCCAATCGATGATTGTCGTCTTAGTCCTTTGCCACCCACAACCGGAAGTTAGTCCGACACCAGGTGTGATGCAACCGGAAGTGGCCATCTAAATCGAGACGGAATACACGAATAATGATAGCAAATCGATTTTTTCGAACATTAAAAATGAGAAGCAGTTTTTGCGATTATCAAAATCTTTCATCTTTTTCGGCAAATTTTATTTGTCAGTCAATCTGTTACTGTAAAAAAATGAGGGATTGATCCCATATCGCTTATGGAAATTACTTAAAATAGAATATTGTGTAGTTCAATGAAACACTGGACGATTGCCAAATTGTTTTATTTTTTGTGATAGCGCATTGTCTGGTTATCATTCTTAAAAAAAAGAGCACTGACCGAAGACAAGAAATACAGTTGAATAAAATACTATACTCTGCTACGAAAATTGATATCACAAAGAGAAATCTTTGTTAACAATTTGAATTTTTTTTATTTCTCATGCAGGTGATACTAGCTTTACTGAAGGTAGATCATATCAAAAATAGCCCACGCCTAAAAGTTAAAAATTTCTCAAGAAAAACCTTGATCTATTCGATTAAGGAACTCAATTAAATCGCAGTGAACCGAGATATGGATTAACAGAATCGAGAAATCTCTAGCGTTAGTGAACTATAAGCTTAGTTGATGAACTCGTTATTTTTTTGTGATGAAAAATTGATAAGGATTCTAAAATGCTATATTTTTATTATTAATGATCCGAAGCTAACTAACTAAAAATTAATTTGACGGAAAATGGATAAAAAGTTAGATGTTACTAATTGTTACATAATAAAGCCAATCGTGATCAGTTTCCCAGATTCAATGCTTGATATAATACACTTAAGGGAATAAAAATTCTATTATACTGTATAAAAAAGTATCACAAAACAGAATGGATTGTTATCTCACTTAATATAATAATAAGTCAATGTGGACATCTTGAATTCAAATACATTTTTAAACAATCGCCTAAATTCTATTTTGGCGAACATACTGTATTCTTGTAAAGGAATTATCTCTACATACTGAGAAAACTTTTCATTTTTATAACTTATTTTTTTTATTTTTTTATTTTTATGATTTAGAAAAAAATTTTAACCTATTTAACAAACCACGCATTTAATTACATTTATACCGGGTGTGCACAATCATGTTTTTTCAGGCATAATGAGCGTGAGACTTTGCTTTTCTATTTATTAATCTAAATTAGTGATAGGCATATTTTCAATATTTGTAAATTAACAAGATCAGAAGTTCTCAACCTTTGTTCCCTTGCGTACTCTTTGGCAGCCATTTCCATAAATTGTATCTTAATATTATCAAAATGTTAATATTTTGCTGCCATAAATGTTTCCGCCGTTATTCTATTTTTTCATTCATTCGTACCCCTTGAATGTTTTGGCTGGGTACGTGTACCCCTGGAGGTATACGTATCTCAGGTTGGGAACCCATTAGCCTAGACTAAGTTATATATACTGCATTTGGAATATCAACAGTTTCAACAGCCAATTGAAAAGTATCTCATCTTCCAGCATATATTAACTATTTTAAGAAATTTATTATGTTCTTTACGAAACATTAATGCGATTATTGCAACCAGTTCCCAATTTTCACGCAACATAGAAAGAAAACTCATGAATATAATTAGCCAGTCTACTAATTAAAACTATATCACTGAATATAATGTACCATTAGGAGATAGAATATTTGAAATCTTTAACGTTATCATGCATTAAGCACTTCTATTTTATTTCTGAATCTTAAATATTAAGATATTTCCGGTGAGTAAATCCTCATACTACGATATTTCATTCTTACTATCATTATGAGCAACCGGAAAGACGTTATCTTATCAGTTAGATAAACGATGTTATTGAGTTGATATTCCCACTTCGTTTTTGTTATCTTGAGCCACGCAAACTGTGCCCTCGATTAAGAACGATGATCAGATGCAGGGCGTCAACCTCCTGATCAAGTCAAGACAATATAATGTGATTGAACATAGCATCTGACCCTGCTTCAGATGGTGAATTCAATGGAATGTAACAGGCTTTAGTTAAATACAAATTGCGATAGATTAGCCCAGGAGTGGGCAAACTTTTCTGACCGCGGGCCACACGGCTTCTGTAAGGTCTCTAGCGGGCGGCATGTAAAAAAAAAAAAAATATTTTTACTTTCCAATACGTGAGATACTTGTAGTAAAGGAAAATATTGCGATCATGCCGAAAACCAGCGTTTTATTTTCAACGAACTTTCATGGCCGCTTTCTACCACCGCCACTGTCTCAAAATCTGTTCTCCCCAATAGATTACTTATTCAAAAATATCGAAAAATCGAATGGGGCACACGACAGATTTTTTTTAAAGGGGTATGCTTCAGCGTAAAAAAATCTAAATTTAATTAATTAATTATGTTGCTTGTTTATATAATTTAACACTTTTGTGGTAAAGTTTTTAAAAAATTTTAATTTGCGCACATATCGTCGTGGCGAGCCGTAGTTTGCCCATCACTGGATTAGTCGATAGATGATAGCTGAGAAAGAATTATGATATTTTAATATAATTCTAATATTTTATTTATCTTGCATCACTGATAACCACTTGGAATTAATGCAAGTGAATTAAAATATTTTATTTTCTTAATTAACTTTCAATTGTTCTAGATCTGAAGCTTCAGCTTCAGATCTAGAGCAATTGATCTGAAGCTGAAGCTTGAATATTTTTCATATTTATGTAATGAAAATAAGGAAAATAAATTGCAATACAATCCAGGAGATTGCTTGCTTTAGTTTGTGCTTGATGAATTTTTAAAATAGAAAGTGAAACGGAAGTTGAACGGGTTCGATAGCAAAAATAATGGCGGTAACCGAAATCAGAATAATCGAATTCCTATGCTCTGCTTCTATTAAAGTGGCGAAATTATGTATTAAATATTGTGTGTGACCTTTGACTTTTGACGCCCTCGCCTCAACGTCTGTAAGGTTTGTCATCCCACTTACTCTATTCCTATTTTTCTCCGCCTGACCAGTGGGTGTTTGTCACCAGTCGCGTTGCTATAGAAACCATTGCTCCCATCACTAGTGGTCCTTCGCCTCCGCTAACAATCAGTAGCCATCCATTGTATATTTTCTAGTCAGATTTATTTATTTTTTAAAAAACTTAATTATGATTACAACTTTTTATTACTAAATATAATCAAGAGATTAGACAGGATTAAAAATTACTCAAAGATCGTAATGACACGTGCTCGTTATAGTACGTTATTGGTCGATTTTCGGAACGTAAAGACACGAAATAGTGACGTCATTCATTTTCCGTTACGACAAAGTGACGCCGACTGCATTGAGGAAATTTCCCTCCGGATCAAAGCGAAGTCGTCCTTGAAAAAGAAAGGCTTAAACGCACTTTATATAAATACGTGGATTGTATTAGGCATTATTAATTGTCGTAATTCGCAATATTATAGATCTAGATAGTTCTCCATGATTTTTAAATGTCAATTTGAATACGCAAAAATTTGTTTTAAGAATGCATCTAAAAAAACATTTTTTAAAGAATCTTAAAATATACAACAATCTTTATTTGCTATCAATAATTGTTTTTAAATATTCAAAATCATAATGAAAAAATAAATCACAGATAAATTACAGATTAAAAACTAGAAAATAAAATCGTATTTGATAAGAACTGAAAACAAGGTTAATATTCCGTCTAGGTTTATGAATGCAAACGAACTGAGAGTAACGCCCTTGAATATGGATTTACAATAGTAAATAATGTCTGGAATCAAAGGCTATTGACGGTAAATGTATTCTCGTCTGGATATGAGGATGCAGATAAATGTGTTTGCCAAAACTAACATAGACGAATGCTAAGCTTTTTGTTCGGGATTTTGATTTAATAAAATGAGAAAATTTACACACTTCTTTTTGCATCTTATAGATTAATATTTCCGATCGATATTCTCAGAAAAGACAGTCGAGTGAAAATTAGTTTGATATTGACAGAATTTGCTCAAGAAATTTAAGCATAAATAAGAACTGGTTTGCAACGATGAGAAAATCTAATCATCATCGCCAATTATTAATTCATAATTTCCAACTTTATAATGGTCTAAATACAGATATAGTAATCTTTCGGATCGTGTTCGTATCTTAGTTTTATTTTTTGTCTAATTTTATTAGATACATTTTTGATATTAAACTTACATATTCTTTTACCAATGTAATGATTTTATTGAAATTTTAAACGCGATAAATACTATCATAAATATATACGTATATAAAAATGAATATATCTATTATAAAATAATTTAATTTAAACAAAATTATATTTTGAGATCAAATATCCAAACAAAACTAAATTTAGAGTCCATCGATCCACAACTATCATTCAGTTTAGGGTCGGCCGGAGTGTAGTCCGAATAGCACTTTTTACTACTATATCCTTATATTGATTTAGGTGCTAAGCGTAATCAATATACAGGAAAATATTATATCATAATATTAAAACAATGAATCTAGAGAATTTTCATTCAAAATACATTCCGATTATATGCTAATCCGTAGATTAGATAATATAATAAATAAATTGCGTTCTAGTCTAATTAAGAACTTTTATATAACTAAACCCGACTGTCAGACGCCAAATGTCTGATAGGGGTTACTGATCGATTAGTTAGGTCTGGAAGGGATGGAAAAAAATAAATTATAAACGATAGAAGTGTTTATATAGGTACATGTCCTAGACCTGCTTGCTTTATCATTGGAAATTTATGCAGTATTTCAGAATATGGATCAAAATCTAATAAGATGTTTAAAGTAACAAAATATAAACGTTTAACAGCTGAATTGATTTTTAAATAATTTAATCTATATTTGCGTTTTAGCGATTTTCTTTTATTTAATTTCATTATGTTTCTAGCTTTTTTAGAATTAAAAGTATAGTTCTCATTCAATCTATTTCGTATCATTAATTGGAATTCTTTAATTTGCCAAGTTTCTGCTTTTATTTTAGCGGATAAAAAGATTGATGCTATAAATGGATTTGAGATGATAATTCATGCAAGATATTTCCTAAAATAATATATTTTTTATTTTAAGAAAAAGAATTTTTGTTATATTTTCTAAAATGATTTCGCATTTTTAAAGTGGAAAGTTATTTTTTAAAGCGTAAAAAATTACTGTTCAACTTTAATGTATTATTTTCAAAAATGTTTTAAAAATTTTCAAGCATCAAATTAATTCTTATAGCACATAAGTTGATTTGTTATAACATATTTAAAAATTAATTATAATTAAGTTTTGCATGCTAAATTTATTAAATATAAACCTAAATAGATTAAAAAAAACAGCAACAACCAAGGTAAACAGCAACTAAAACAGGAGAGATGTGTTGCGTGAAAGAAGGAACTTTCTAGCAGATATCTCAACATGAGAAAACATTATAAAGTTGGTAACGTTGTTATTGCATCAACACGAAAAGCTGTGAATTGCGTGTGATATATCCACTATCGATTACGTCTTATCGCCCAATCAATTGATCAAACTGAAAATAACTTTAATCGATTCTGACAAATAGAAACTTACCTTATGTGACAAGTAAAACTTGTTGCAGTACTAAAGCATAACTGTTATTGTTAGTCATGTAAATGTTGTGTGCACTCTATAAATAATAATACTACTTATATTATTATTCCTATAAACAAATTTTAACTGAAGATTTAAAATCTTATGATTAAAATTATGTGACGACACAAGTCATTATACTGACTGTAATTTCAGATGATCTAGATTTATTTATAAATCTTTCGTGGATGAAATAATTAATCCTAACATCGCCCACTTAAGTTTATAAATAGACAGTAATCAAACAGTTTATGGGATTATTAGCAAAATTTTTTAAGATTTCCAAACGAAAAAAAATTTTAACTGAACTTATTTCAATTCATATACAGTAAATAAATTGATCATCATGAGCTATTTCCGGAGATAGTCTAACTAACAAAAATACTTTCAAAATGAATTTAACTTAGGGATTTAAGACTTGAAATGTATTATATAAACGTTAAATTCTCTTAAACAATAGCAGAAAAAAGAATTTAACTGCTAATTTATAAGACAGTAAAAGTTGAGTCATAGATAAAAACAGTGATACTGTATTAAATTCAGTAAACGTTTATATAGAAAATTCATACAGTCAAATAAATGTTGAGTTGAATATCGTATTTAGCCGCAAAACACATACAATCTAGTAAATATTTAAGTATAAGTAAATGTACAGATCTAGTAAATATCGAGCCACAAATTTATTAATATGTGCAGTATTTAAACAATCTAAGTTAGACTCTACATATACTATTATAGTGTTGAAGAGATGCAAAATCGTATACATATGAAATCTAGGATGCAATAAATACTATAATTAAAACAGACTAATTATATAAACAATAAATACATAATATAACTTAAATTTATAAGGAAACACTTGAAAAGGAAAATATGGCTATCCTAACAGAGAGTAACACACACTTCACTACTTAAGTAGGTTATACAATAATATCCTCATTAGTTTGACACTATTATAGATTTTTATAAACAATTTTCAGTACAGTACCATAAATCTGATCTACCTGCTGAAAGCCCATTATTAAAATTTGTCATTTCATAACGTAAGAGCGAGAAAGGAGATTCTTGAACAGGTGGTATATTTTTGAACTGATTCTTAGTTGCGTTACTCTCATTCAAAATTTCTTTTACAGAATGAAGCTTTCTATATCCAATGATCAACTAGACTTTTCTAGGTCTGAAGGTCGAACTGTCAAAGTACAAGGTTAGGTACAACATAAAACAATAGAAATGGACAGGAAACGTTCTAGACAACAGACTTTGATCTGATTGGAATCTTTTTCTCAAAAAGCACATTCCATTTTCTATCTTGAACAGTTTCAAAAATTTTCTTCCTGATAGTAAATCGATTAAAGTTATTTTAATGGATCTGACACAAGTTTTTCAAAACTTTAATCGTTTCTACCTCGCTACAGACATTACTCAAATATCATCTCTTTTGATTTTAAACGTATATCTAATCAAAATGTCCAAATATATATGCTTAAAAAATTTTATCTGATCTTGATAAATTGAGGTTATCGTCTTTCAACTTTGGCACTGAGTTAAAGTTGAAAACTTTTACTTAGAAGCGCATTTATTAAAAGTATTTTCTAGAAGGATAATAAGTTGGATTTTGAATCTATCCAATTCGTTTTTGGAATAATGATGCTACATTTATGAAAAAAACTATCAGTATATTAATATTAAATATTCATAAATATATTTTTACAAAATATTCATACAAACATTCGCTCAATGAAAATTTTTAAGTTTCGACATAATTTTCGAGTCATTTCGTTTGATTTTCAATTATAAAGACAATTCTTCTTGTCTGAATATTTCCTCGAAGTGTAGAGAGAATGGGCCACGTGTAAAATTGCCAACAGATCAGTCATTGAAATACAGTACTGTATTTACTGTATATGTGCGGATTAAACATATTCGTTATTAGAATAGATACATAGAAGCTCGTTTACTCGATTAAAATTCTTTTTGATTAATTTTTAGTGAATATTGAAATTAAATAAACCAGAAAATAGCTTCAGGGAAATCTTCAAAATTAAATTCAACTACGCTAATTACTTAACATTCCTAATGGTTCGACTTTAGTGAAGAAAGAGGAAAAAGGGGGAAGAAAACAAAAAAAGAGAAAATTATAAACAGCTTATTAAATTAGATGCAGAAAATTATGAAAACTTTAAAAATAACATCAGCGACGAAATGAGTTACATAAAAATTGCCGCATTTGATATTTTTGTATGATTGGAATTAATCCGATTTTAATTCGAACTATATGATAAATTATCACTTTAATTTTTAGAGACTTTTATTTTATTTAACTAAATGTCATAAATATAGGAGTTACAAAAGTGAGAAAATTCGGAACAATCGCCATGTCGGCCAACAGGTCAACGACCTCTAGCGGAGAGTATTTTTTCCTTTTGTCGTCTGCGGAACAACGAAATTTTATAATCTTGTTATACTATATCGATGTAGATGAAACTTATAACTGGTTAGTATTTATATTTTTAATTCCTTAATGTGCGAATAGATTCGATTTCTTTTTAAATATAGAAATTCGGATGATAATTTGAGATGACAACAATAGCAGACGACATCTCGTTAAGTTGTACTGTACGATAATTATTCTAAATGAAACTTTTTAAGTATTTGACCTTTATCTTCCTTTTACTTATTATTATTTAAAATTTTTAAATTAAATTTTAAAAACTTCAGCTAATTTTCAAAAGATATTTTGAATTATATTTTAATTTTTACCATCATTAGAATTCATATAAAGAATTACTGTATATTTAATTCGTTGCTATTTTCTTAAATATAATTTAACATTTATCATAATCATCAAAACATAGTTTTAATTCACAATTTTTTTCCCACAATTGTTATTTTTTAATAATAAAAAGCCATCGACATCATTAAAAACACATATTCGTTAATGAATCTTCAGAGATGCAGGGCGTAGCGAATTATACAACGATATAAGAGAAAATAAGCGATATTCGTGTATCTATCGGCTCAGCATGCGTTCCATTCACAGTCGCAGTAAATTCCCTCGTCGCCACACCCTCCCCGTCTCTGGCTGTTGACCCGTCTGGCAAGCTGCCGAATAGTGGCCCTAAACAACGCTACAGCAATGCAGACATCCCACTTACCTTCTCGTCGACCTTTTCTTGCATGATCGTCTCTGTCTCTTTTCACTTTTCGTTTCCAACATCTACTATCAAGGAAAAAACACGCATAGAAGACCCTAAGTTCTAGAAGAGAGCTCTCTCGCTCGCTCGTTCTCTAAATGTGACGTCATAGATCGGGAAAACGCGTCCGACAGATGTCGCTGCTGACAAGCAGACGAACGCTGCGTACGCCAGACGCAGCGTTCGTCTTTCTTGTTTTTTTCCTTTTCATGTTTTCTTTTACTATGATGCTAAGGCGCATGCTCTCATTTTGTCGTCATAGTAACCTTACGTTCCTCGATCTAAGTAGGGGTGGGAGGCGTCGGCGTTCCTCGTCTGACTGTAGACGATTAGGATTGGCTTAGTGGATCTCAATACGAATCTCGTTTATTTAGCTTTTAATAAGAATTGTTTTTGTTGTCATTTTAAACGGAATAATAAAAATATGATACCGATGTTTACGAAAGTGTTGTTTTTATATTAAATGCTACTTTTCTAATAAATGATTTTAATAATGGAAAGCTGTGGTTTGATTAAAATAATTTAAAAAATACAAACAAAATAAATAAGAAATGCAATATACTGTATATGTTTCTTATAGCAGTCCAAAAATTAATTTTCTTCTTCAAATCATTAAAGTTACAAAAAATTTCTTAATTTTATTGAGATAAAATAAAGACATAGGCAGGAACTTATAAATTTATTTACTTCATTTTGATCAAATAAATATTACAGCAAAATCAAAACTTCCCTGGAGAATGCGTATAGAATTAAAAGGATTAGTGTGACGTCATCAGTTACATCAAAGATTTGCAACGTCACAACGACTTTCTTCCGGCGATTTTTCGCATAATTAAATTTACTTCCTCTTTCATTCTCAAAAACATCAGAACCAATATGTTACTTGTTCTGTAAACGTTTCATTACAATATAAATATTAATAAAAGAAATATTTCCAATAAAATTTTTATTTCCAGCTCAGAAAAATGAACATAAGCAACGTCGTTGCCATAATAATTTCGTTACCATAGAAAATCGTGACTGGCTAGATGTTTTAATAGTGGATATGACGACATTCCACTGTCCAACTGTTTGCGTGATGTTAAGAATTTGTTTTTTTCTTTTTTGGCCTTTTTAAATGACGTGATATATCGGATCACAATGCGACGTCAGGTGGAAGTTTCGCGAACTGTATATCATTCGAAGCACCTGAATTAGATAATAGTATACAGTACATTATAGACTATTTATTGATATTTTTATTTTTTAAACTAATAAACCATTTTTGGTCTTTAATAGCCATAATACTTGTTGTGCTTCTGTCCAATTACTAGAATGTCTACTTTGCGAATTAAATTTTTACAGCATCCATAAGATAATTCTTATTAAATTAACTTAAAAAAGATAGATAGATATCAATTTTTAGTTCTGTTAATGAACAATAGATGGTGGTAAGTGTTCTTAAGTTAATTATCGGAAGATGTATCTCAATTAGTAAGTAGAGTTATCGCATGTTCGAAGAAGTAATCGCTAAATCGGCCAAATTAAAAGAAATAATGTTATATGCGACTTTTACGTATGATCGGCAAAATCACCGAATTTTTGATTACAATAGACGATTTATTTTCTACTAACCGTTTATATAATGCCGTTTATGAGCCGAAAACCTGTGAGACTGTCTCCAAATAATTGTTCAACCATCCCAAACAATCAAGTATATCGTTTGTCATCTCAAGCTCACCGTATTCAGTTCAAGAACTTTACCGGGAAATTTATAAATTTTGTTATTGCACCTGATGCTTACTAGATTTCCGGTAAGTTAGTCAACTAACGATCGGTTATGAGATCGGAAAAGACATCGTAGATCTGGTTGATTCAGAATTCAGGGAGACCGGGGTCAAATTAGGTCAACCAGAATTCCGATATCAGAATTATAAATGCCGACAATCCGTATATAAAATATTTATATTTATCTCAGGTGGGATTCTTAATTTTTATAACTTCCGTTTTTTGCCATTTCATTTTTTATTTTTAGTTCACTTACACTTTAAATTCTATTCGACTTATTTTCTCTCAATTCCGATCAATCATTGTTCTTTAGAATTGATGTAATTTAAATTTTTAGTCAATCAATTATTGTCAATATCTTAAAAACTATCATTCTAAATCAGACGTTTATTTTTATAAATTATGATCATTAAAATTTTCATCTTTAAAACATTCTACATAAATTTTCAAAATACTGAATAATTTAATGAATAGTGTATTACAGTATTTGAATTGACCAATAACCATTTCAAGACATATTTTTTAAATTAATCCAATCAGCACTCGTTATCGAAATTAAGTTTTTACCAATCAAATTCTTTCAATAATAAAATTATTCAAATAATTTTTAAAAATATTCCTTAAAACTACCAATTATATTTTGGAATTTTAAATTACCTTGTATTTTTTAATCAATCGCATTCCATAATAAATCGCATTTCTGCATTCAATTCACCAATTATGCATAAAATTTTTGAATTTTTAAATGAAATATTTTCCAATCGGGCTCTTTTCCTAATGACATCATTTTAAGTTAATTGAAAAATTCAATAAGAAATCTTTTTAAAAACGACCAATTAAGATTTAATATTTAAAAACTTAAATTATTACCATCCCGACAATAATGTAATTTTTTTCTCCCGAAGTAATTAAGATTAAAATTCTCAAAAGAAAAAAGCTACTAATAGTAATAATAATTGAACAAAATCTCAATTCTTTGGAAATATAAAAGGTCTAAGATTGAAGAGCTATTTATTTTGTTTCGAAATTTGATTAAAAAAATTATGTAAATTCTATAGTTAACTATTAAGAGCAAAAAGTAAACGAAGATTCTATATTATGTTGCCGAAAATACTGACAATGTTAAACAAAACAACAATTCTCCTACAGTGCATAATGAAAAGTAAAATGAATTTTTACGAACATTAAAAGAACTAAAGTGTGATGCAGTATGAATGAAATTTATATATCAATGAAAAATTATAAAAATATATGAATAGAAATATAGTATAATATACCAAAGAATGAGGAGAAATATGTTAATGAGCTGAAAAATTGCAGTGATCTAATAATCATTCGAGATCAGAAAACTGAATGTTGCTGATAATATAAATGATTATTACATTGTTCAAGAGATGGAGTTTTCGCAAACAAAACACTTTTTTTTGCACTTGCATATTATATTATTTATTTGTTTAATTGATTGTTTCATCATAAAAATTTAGATGAAAATAGAAAGTTACTCCAATACAGTATCTGAAAAATACTTTAAAATTAAGAAATTCATCTAGTGCCCTCTTTTGACGTTTTTTTAAACTAATTTAAAAACTGTGTTGACCTATTTGAAACAAGGTTCTCCCAAGAACTGAAAATCATCAATATTATTTTATTAGAAATCGTTTTATATTTTTGCATCATTGCAAATAACCTATGCGTTCATTAATGATGATAAAATTCCTAAATCTATCGTCTTGACCTATAAATGAATCTATTAGATTAATTTGTATTTCACCCAATGGATATAAAATTACAATACTCTACTTCTAAATGAGAAGAATTATAGACTTTAATAAAATACAATTAATTTAATATTTTAATTAATATAAAATTAAAATTTGAGAACCATAAAAATATTTAGTTGTAAGAGGCAAATTTCTTTGGATTTTTAATAATAGTTATGATATATTCAAATCCTAGAGGATTATCATTTAACTTAAACGCATTTATCTCTACATAATACAGATTCACATACTGTATAAGCTCTAGGAAAAATGTATAAATTTAGAGGCTCCTTATGACATGATTAAAGAAATCCTTAATAAAGAATTATAAGAATTTTTCGAAATATTTGACCTATATAATATTCTACTCTTTCACATATGATCTAAATGAATATCCTGCAATAAATCAAATGTTCAAGTTGAACAAATAATAACTGTAACTATAAATTACAACTGTCTTGATTTCATACAAAGAATTATTCTGGCATTTAGAAAAATTTCATTTTATCACAATTCCCACATCTATAGTTTATTCATTTAAAAAAATAATATTTATAAAGACAATAAATATTAATTTCTTATCAAGTTTTCTAATTAATTATCATCAAAAGGAATTATTTTCATATTAAATATAATATTGCAATAGCTGAAATATTTAAATTTCATTAATCATTTACTCATACATTGCAAAACTACTATCATAGTTAAAATTTTTTAAAAAATAATGTAGTTGATGTTTTCAATTAAATATCATAATTCTCAAGAGATCATTAATAACATATAACAAACAATAGGAAAAAATTTTAGGCAAACTTTCCTCTGTGCTTTACTGTTTTAACTATTTATCCATTCTTTAAAACACTTCTAGTTTTTATAGCTAAATTTTACTAAAAAATATTTTCTTAAATAATAAAATATTATATATAATCTAATCCAGACTGTTTTTGAAAATGTACGCTATACAAATTTATTAATAAATTTTTAAGTCCCTAAATATTTGTATACAATTATTTAATCTATAGTATAGTATACAATATATACTATCAAAATTAAAAAATCAGGATACTGCGTTTTGTATAATTTAATAAGAATAAGTTTTGTTATTTTATTTAACATTGTTTATAATTTTTATTAATTAGTTTAATTAAAAATTTTCAACATAACAGAAAATTTTCTAGCGACACTTCGATCTTATCGTACTAACTTAATTTTTATTATTTAAAAAAAATTTATCGATGTAATAAGAAAGAAAAATAGAGAATCAAATTATACAAAATGTAATTTAAAATTCACAAGTCATATCAATGAAATTATCACATTATACATTTTTTTAATTATTTTCTGAAATAGATAAAAACATAATAAACTTACAACTAATCGTCTAATGCTGCAATATATTTATTATTCGTACTTTCATTTCGGGTTCCTATTCGATGCATTGATATCAATGTCTTGTCAAGTTAGACCATCGGAATATTTTTTATCTATCTCTCCCGTCTTTTCAGTGGAAATCCTCTTCTGTCTTCGGGAAGTCTATTCAGTAATAAGTCTAGTCCATCTGTTGTCTCGCATTCGTTTACGTGACCAACCCATTTCTATTTTAATTACTTATATTCAATATTTATGTAAAAATAAAAACATAAAAAGTACTTTTAGTTTTTTACATTTGTAAAATTTCTGTTATTATTTTTTACATATTAGAAAGCGAGACCAATCTAATGTATAATATTTGATTCATTCTCCTTATTCAAAAATGATTTATTTAGTTTATTGTTTAGTTCTTAGTTTAGATATTCTTTACACTCGTAAATGTTTTTCTTTAAATTATCTACCAAGTTTATTGCTTTTATGTATTTATTGTGAAGCTTAAATTATTATTTGTTAAAGCAATCATTAGCACAATCAAATCCTATTTAAGTGATATTTTGTAGATTGAGAAATGTATATCATTAATTTAATTGCTATTAATTAATCTTTCTTTTAGCCTTTTAAGTTTCAATAAAGATGATTTTAATTAGTAGCATTTTCTTGGGATTATTATTATTTTCATTATCATTTCTTGCGAATTAGAAAAATAAAAGATTATTATTCTATAATTTACCCAATAATTTTGATTGGATAAATCAAAATTATTGGGTAATTATTTAATTTTTTGGTTAATTTCCAAATTTTAATAAATACTTTATAAATAAACATAATTGTAATTATATATACAGTATTTACATAACATATTATAATAGTGCATTATAAAATAATGGGATACAACTCTTCTTACATTGCATAAAGTCAACAGATTGTGTCTATTTGTTCTCTTCTCTCGAAAAATTGAATAGTTCACCTCTGATTCAAATCGACTTTTTTCGTGGAAGTATTTTTTAGCTTCTTTTTGGTCATTTTTTGCTGGAAAGAAGAATTCCAAGAAAATTTTTAGATATGTCGTGTTGCACGCGATGCCAGTAAGTCTATAGGCTACGACACTTCCTTTTTATGACGTCATATGATTAGAGATCAATCTTATTGAAGATCTTAAATATTAATTTCTCGTTAAATTTTTAATTTTTGTTGACCTTGTTAATTTTTGTTAAAAAATAATATGCAGTTATATGAAATATCCTTTTCAAATAATAACGTGTAGTAAAATTATATATTAGTTCAAAAAGATGCATCCTGGAATGTATCCAATGAAAATTGGCTAAAATCCAACATTTTATAATGTCTACAAGATAGGGAAGAAACGTTCCATTAGAATTTTTTTAATTTTGTTTTGATAACAGTTAGTATTTGTGTATTTTGCAAAAACCAACTAAATTTTTCTATTATTTCCAACAGAGTAACTTTGTAAATCAAAATTTACACGTTGAACTTGTTGGTACTGCTTATTTTTCAAGTTCTTCCGAAATAATTTTAAATTACAAACAATATATCTCCTTATGGTATTTTAAACAGAATATTTTTTAATAAAATATATTTCTCTCAAATAGAAAATATTACAACATTAGATACAAATTGGTAAGGAATTGTATAACGTTTGAACTAAGATTAATCAAACATTGGAAAAGGTTTGTTTAAAGCTTTTAGTAATAATCTAAGTCGCTAAAATAGCAGTTTATTCTCAAAATGATTCTTTATAAACTTAATATTAAGTTTTATGACTACGAGTATGTTCAAAAGGACGATCAAATCGTTTTAGTGTATCAATCAATCTGTACGGAGAAAGTTAATCGTTAAGAAAATTTAGAACTTAAATTATTGATAGTTAGCATAATAATAACAAAAATGCAGTGTGCGCGATCTGAACACAATTTTTATCCGATCAAAGAACGATAACATTCAGAGCAAAGACCCACATTTTGTTCTTTGTATTGTAGACAGGTTATCACATGCCACAAGCTAAGCTATCGATACGAAATTGTGTCGCTTGCGAATTAGCTATTCCCAGATAAATCACCATCCAATAATCTCCATTAAGCTGATTTAATGGGGCGCCAATTTGTCTAATGTCTGTTACTTTACCCACGACACTGCGTCGTATCGATAGTTAGACCTTGTCGTGTATGATATATAGTTAATCTGTCAAAAATGGAATTGGTCTTCAAATATCTGATGGAATTCAAATTTAAAAGCTCAGATATATAATCTAATTAAAAGTATGCAACTTTTAATGTTGGAAGAAGTGATCAATAATTGTTTTAGACTATATTTACCGGACACTTGATAACTTCGTAAAGAAGTTTGAATTTTTAACAGGAAAAATCGGTAAAGAATTTTTATATATTGAATTTAAAATTATTTTATTCATTACATAATTCAGAATTTTAAAAAATTTGCATTATTCCAGCAAATGCAGATTAGTTGTCAATAGTCAATGAATTGCATGTATAATTCAAGATTGAAGAGACACCAAATTAAGAAAAATTTTCAAACGTCTGTAACTATGGCAACCAAATAGTGACGAGTGGGTAGGTGTGGCCCAACAGTGGGACGAAGTAACTCCACCTCATTTTAGCAAGGGAAAAATAAAAAATACAGTTAAAATTTTTTAAAAATCTACATTGATTAAAAAGTGAGTGAACTTTTAGGTCTTCAAGTAGAATATTTAAAATTAATTATTGAAATGCATTATTTTAATTGGACACAATTTCACACTTTTATGAAATTATAATAATCTAAGCATTTTACATGATAATCATAGTATAAAATAATTCAAAAAATTGAGTTTGTTGTTAAAACATAATGCTATACTTAATTTTTTTTTTAAATTCTTGCTCTCAAATTTCAGTTTCTTGGAGGAGCGAAAATTTAAGAACTTGCTCAATATTAATATTTTGCTATTAAATAATTCTACATTTATGTAAAACTACTACTTAAGATAATAATGAATACTGTAAACATTTTTCAATAAATACTTAGAATTGAATAAAATAACTCAAAAGATCTCGTTTTTTTTCCAGAATAAATCTCCGTTAAATATAGCATGAAAGCGATCTACAAGAATGCATTAATTTTAACGCCATCTGATGGTATTAAATTGACTTTCATCCAATAATTATTTAAAAACTCAAACAATTAATTTTTAATGTAATACTAATTAAAAACTAATAATTATATTTAATAAATGTGAACACTTAATAGAATAATAGATAGTTTAAGTAAATTCAATTGGAATTCGTCCAATTTTTCACTTGATTATCATTTAATGACGACATTTTGTATACGTACTGAATTTTAAGTAATGAACTGTATTATACTGTATACATAAATATGT
>WUQG02182875.1:0-22543 GCA_011317285.2 Androctonus mauritanicus
GTGCAATTACATTTCATTAAAATCAAACTAGTGCGTCATAGTATATGATATATAATAGTTACATAACAAGAGTTACTGTACTTCCTATTATTTCATAACTTAGCCTATTTTTCTCATTTTCATTTTAGTTAAGATCGTTGGGGGCCACAAAAAATCACATCGAGGCCGCATGCGGCCCGCGGGCCGCCAGTTTGACACTCCTGTCATAAACAAAGAACTACCTATATATAGAATTTGTCACTATCCAGTAATAACTCTTTATATCAAAACTTGAAAACAAAATTTTAACTATAGTCTGTATTATTATTGTAAATTTTAATAATACAGAATCCAGTAAAGGAAATTAAATATTATATATACTCATGTATAAGCTGACATTCCAACTTCAGAGTTTGAAAATTGATAAAAATATGAAACCCATATATAATCTGAACCCTCCCAACTTTCAAATGTTAGAACAATATGATATTCATTGAAATAAATCATTTATTCCTATATAATTTAAAAAATTTTTCAAATTCTGTTCACTATTGGAATAAATAAGGCCATTTAGATAAAATGCTAGACTTATAGCACAGAAATACAGCAGTGTGATGCAACACAAAGAAAAAGATGGATGGAGAACAGCACACAATCATGTTGTTTCGTCATTTTTCTCTATAATACAATTTGATTGAAATTTTTATTCAGCAGAAAATATCAAAGAAATATTAAAATTTTTCATCATTCCCAAATCGCAATAAAACATTTAACAAAGTTTAAACAATAAAAAAATTAAAATAAAAAAACATGCAACAGAAATTTTTTTGCAATTGATGCAAATATCAAATCAATTAGCACACATACAATCATCAAAAATGTAAATCTGATATCTCAATCAGCTGAAAAATAATCATTTTATATTTTTTAAATGATCAGAATTATTTGAAAATACACAAATTGCCAATCAGAAACTTTGGAGATTGCTATATTTTCATTTAATATTAACTGATGTTACTGAGGCAACTGTTCTCATGGCAACACCAACAAATGCAAGGCAAGTTTAATCTCAATCTCAGTCCATATTTAAGGTCAGACAATTCATTGAGCGACCACTTTACTTCTTATCTTTCACTCTTCACTTTGATTTGTGCTTTTCTTTTCAGCCAGAGCAACTTCGATGCCACATGCGTGCTCTCAGAAACATTGGGCCTCAACATTCTGGGACAATTCAACATCTTTAAATAGTCATATGTATTCAAATTACCATTAATGTTTTATTATGTTATATTTTATGTAAAATGTTCCTTGTAGCATTTTATAAGAGAGTGGTGAACTTCCATTGTAATACAATAAGAAGTTCTACTGATGGAAATGAATTATATTCTTTGAAGAAAAGTAACTGACCTCTTCAATACATACATTAGCAGCAGCCATGCTTTGCTATCATAAAAAATGATCAATCTACACTCAGTCTTATTTTTGAAGTTCTTCTCAGTCTTATTTATGAAGTTCTTTGTAAATTAATATTTTTGAATTTACAGTATTTAAATATGAACATTTACATACATTTGCATATTTTTAATAATATAATAGAGAAGAAATAGACATTTTGAGAAATAAATATAGTGTAATCAAGCTACTATCACAAGATAGTGCTGTTAGCACAAAGTGGATACAATGGGGGACACTTCATATATTTTCAGTCATATTTGTGTAGTATCCAATATTTAAATATTTATAAAAATATTAATTTATGTACAGTCATATATATCTACATTTTTTTAACACTGATAAATCAAAAGAACCTGTATGATGACAGTTTTGTTAGAAATAAATATGAATAATAAATAGATGTAATGTAAATGCTGCATGACTGAATCTTGCTAATTCACCTGTGCCATATTCCCATCACATCAATTTTACAATCTTGTTGAAAGTTTTCCAAATTTTGATTGACTTGTTTATAAGCCAATCTCCTCCTTCAGAAATTTTTTCTAGAAAAAATCCTTGGCTTATACATGAGTATATATAATAAATTGGCTTGGCAGTACTTATGATTAAATAAATTCAAGAAACACAATAAATAATGATACAATTTATTGCATTTCTTTTATTTATGAAAATTAAATAATAATATACTGTAATTTATTATTTATTTTATATAATAATAAAATGTAATATTGTATTATATCACAACTCAACTTAACTAAAGGAATATTAATCAAATAGTATAAACCAGTGAAATGACTCTTACTTGTTAGAGTACTATTTTTGGAATTAAATTATAGTTTAATAATTATTTTATTAATTTTTGTTATAATGCCACCATCTGTTATTTAATAATTGAAGTTTAATTTTTGATTAAATTCCCAAAATAAATTTGACTGGTTTAAATTATTTGTTTCCCTAAGGTAATTAATTAATTTCCTTAAGGTAGGTTGAGTTGAATCAAGTCTGTCTGCCAAATTTTCCATGAGGGTTTCTGTTGCATAGTTAATCTTTTATTTTTTATATATTGTTAAATTTTCTATAATGTACATTTTTATGTTTATTTATTTTTCTCTATTATTAGCAATGTTTATTTCTTGTTTAAAAAGTATTTCTTATAATTTAATTCAGTCTTATGTTCTAGCCATAGTGCATTACTGTTTTAAATTTTTAAAATTTAGAATGAATATTTTGTTCTTTTTTGTATTGTTATCTGCATTCTGTTGTGAGCTGATGATGGTTGCAACTACCAATTGAAAATGTTTCTTGGATTAAAACTCTTATTTCATACTGCTTATAAATGATTGTTTATTTGTTTACATTATGTGGAATTCATTAGAAAATTACAAATAGCATATATTCTATAGATAAATTTTGAGAAAGACTTTAATATACTAAATTTAATAGAATAAAATTAAAAAAAGTAAAAATATATAGAAACTGTTAAGAAATAGATCTTTCAGCAATCATTCATTAATTCATTTGTCATCTGTAATCTTTATGTTTATAATCAATTTATATACAATAAATTAATTGTTTATAAATTTTCTGAGTGTTATCCCAAGTAATTTATTATGAAATTTAAATATTTTTTTTTAACTTAATATCCCAATGCTTAATTCACGTTTTAAATGCATGAAGTACAATGATCAAATCAAATTTCATTTTATCTAAAAGAAAGTAATTAATCCTAATGATTAGGATTAATTACTTTTGCAAGTAATTAATCCTATATCATTAGGATTTGAGAATGTTGCTTAAGTTCGAATGATCATTTTTTATATTCCTATTTTTATCAATATCATAAGGCATATATTTATTAGTTCCAATGCTAAGTATTGATTCTGATTGAAGTTTGAAAATAGGTATTTTGGTAAATGCTTCTGTTAGAATACAATAAAGAACCAAGAATCAGGGTATTTAGGATTTTTTAGAAAATTTAGAAATTCTTCATGAATTTTTGAATTTTCCAAATTTATTGTTAGAAATTTTATAGCCATATCTAAAAATATACAGTATTCATTATTATATAATTTATATAGAATAAAGCTATTATTTATTGAATATTGATATCATATGTAAACAGAAAAGAAATAAATATTTATTTTGAAAATAATTTATAAATAGATAAATTTAAATATATTTATGATAATTTTATAAATTTTAAATATTGTCTAATTTTGAAATTGGTTCCACATGACTGATGATAAAGATATCAAATTTTTACTGTAACAGTTTATCTGATTTAACAAGCTGGCATTGTTTTGTTTACACAATGATTTTTCAGTTCATTCATAGCTTTCAGGTGTACTTAATGACCAATTATTAATTCTAAATTGACTACGATGAAGATAATTAAGCACTAATATGTTTAAATGTTAATATAGAGCAAAATCAGACAAGCCTTAAAGCAGGAAATATCAAACTTTATAAAAATCTTTATTCAAAAGCAATTTCAACCTTGCAGTCAGCTTCAGTTGGACATGGAACATCCACAAGTTTTTAGATACAAAAATGTATTAAATGTTTGGATGCTTAGTAACATCAAACACTGCACATGGCATCAGGTTACTGCAGGTTATATACAATGCTATAACATAAGAAATTCAGGAAAAAAAGCATGTATTTGTGCATGAAAATTGCATACAAGTTTTTCAAAATTAATTATTTACAGATTGTTAAATATTAAAAGTATTTATGTTGATCCTGCTTCAGAGGCCTAAAGTTTATAAATAAAAATTCAGTTTGTAACATTATATATAATCTGCAATAACCCATTGCCATGCAAAGTATTCAATGTTACTTATCAACTGAATTGTTAATTAATTTTTGTATTTAAAAACTTGTGATTGTTCTATATTAGATTGAAACTGACTGTAAGATTGAAGTACTTTTGAACAAAGTTTTTTTTATAAAGTTTAATATTTCCTGCTTTAAGATTTGTCTGATTTTTGTCTTTTATTTTGCAATAAAACAGTTCATAAATATTAATACACAATTATCATATATTTAAGTTGCTGATATTTTGTTGGAAATCATTTATAGTTCTCAATATCAAATCTATTAGCATTATATTGAAATATAATAGTAATGTGCACTGAAATAGAAATAACTTAAAATCCATGCTTGTTAATAACTGTTGTATTTAATTTACTAACAAAACTATTTCATTATAAGATTTAAAGATTCAAAGTATCCTCTAAAAAGTACAAAGTATGTTTCCATTATATAAAGATTCATCTATTTTTTCTAAAACACATTCTGATTTATATGATTGTTTAAAATAATGGAATTATCACTTCTTATTTTTAAAAACAAACACTGCACATGGCA
Source organism: Androctonus mauritanicus (assembly GCA_011317285.2). Classification (NCBI taxonomy): domain Eukaryota; kingdom Metazoa; phylum Arthropoda; class Arachnida; order Scorpiones; family Buthidae; genus Androctonus; species Androctonus mauritanicus. The sequence continues at coordinate 4,804 of WUQG02182875.1, forward strand.
TCAGGTTGGTGGAAGAGTGGATTTTTATTTCTGTAATCAACTTAATTCCCTACCAAATGAAATAATAATAGCTTAAATCTACTACAGTATTATAATTTTCAAATATATCATTTGTTAAACAGTAGGATTTTTCTCTATAAAAACAATGGTAGTTTAAATATTTCAGAATATTACATCAAAATTTAATCATTTTCATGTTAACTGAAAATAATTAAGAAAAAAAACATTAAAATTTATATATACAGTAATCCCCCAAAGTTACATCATAGGTCATTCCAAGACTGGTGGAATTATATGAGACAATGTAAATCAAGTCAGAGTTTTCCATAAATATAATGTTAAAATGAAGTGATTGATTACAGACAAAAAATTTTGATAAAAAAAATCAGATATGCTTATTTTGTATTTATGAAAGATTTACAAAAAATATGAAATCTGACAAATCAAATGACAATTGAAGAAAGAAATGTCATTCTCTCCTGAACTATAGCAGGGCAATTAGATTATTGCTAAAGTCCAATAATGAAAATTTGCAAGTTTTGACTATCTTTTTAAATAAATCAAGCACTGGATTTTGCAAGATAAATTCTTCTCCTAAAACAAGTATTCATCCTCTCTATTCTTTGCTTTTTGTTGTTCTTTGCTCGTTTGCAATCAAAGTCCTCAAGAATCTTCATGCAGGTTCAATAAGTCAATCTCTTCAATCAGTTTTGAAATTATTTTGATCTGATCTGCTGGCTTAGGTTTAAAATCAGATTCTTCAAGCACACTTTGTTTCCATATTTCAGTAAGACCATAGAGTTTGAATTCCTCATTATGGAAATTTAGCATCTCAAAAACATCTTCAGAAATAACTTTCAAATCAAGCTTGTTGCTTAAAGGGATTCTATGTTATCTAGGCAACAAGATCAACTTTTGGAGTAGTATCTGAACCTTGAATAAGTTGTAAAGAAAAAGCAAATTTACTCCATTTGCCTTTTATTGTTTTGTCTGTAAGTTTTCTATAATCTTTGCTGCATCTAAGATATTGAAAATTTTTCAAAAATCCTTCAATATCTTTTTCTTGTTAAATTTTATACTGCTTTCTATCCTACTGGATACTAAGGAACAGCATTTCAATGGCCATCATAGGCTGCCCATACCTATAGTGAGATATTCCTTTCTTGTTTTATATTATTTTTCTGCTGGAGATATTTAAATGGTGAAGCTATTCCAACATTTACCAAACACTACCTATACCATAGTGAAATAGCAGCCCATTCTTATGAAGTGAATAATGAGTTCAACAAGCTAGGCTAAAATCTTTCTTGAAAAAATCAGCAGATATGGAATCTGGAATTGAACTCAAATTTTCCAAGATGAAATTTAATATAATTCCACATGAATGACTTATTATTCATTATAAATCAAGGAAAGCAGTTTCGTTTTTCACCTAGAGCAATGGTTGAATCCAGGGCTTAGATCATTGAATAAAACTAGACAGGTAGTGTATGGGGACAAGATGACTTACATGTTTTGAGATGTACATTATCCTTAGCTTAGATACCAATTTATTGATAACACAAAACTAATGGAATAGAATATATAAATTAATTTTGTCACTTTGATTAAAATTGGATCTTGTGCAACAACAGAAATATGAGACAACAGAAATTGGGGGATTGCTGTGTATGTATGTATTTTTAAGATTTAAATTTATATAAAAAGCAATATAATAAATTATATTTCTGATATCATAAAATGATTTTTTCATTCCAAATTTCTGGAAATTCTGAATTGTTAGTTACTATATTTACGTTTTACTATAATTTGTTCTGCTCAATAAGAATAATTGTTATTTGTAAATGCAATAAAAGTTCTACTATTTAATAGGATAAAAATTTGCTATCATTTCCAAGAAAAGTCAAAAATTATATTTGGTACAGCCAACTCAATGAAAAGTTATGTTATTACTGGTATTTTAAGTCAACATTTATTTTCAAAATATGTTGATAAATATTGGTTTATATAATATTTAAATATATAAATTATATTGAATTTATGTGTTTTTACATTGAATTATTAATAAATATTAGTTTTGTTCAAATAATAGTAGTTTAAGGCATTATTCTTTTAATAATTAGCTATCATAGCTATATTTTCTGAATCATCTGGCATAAAAAAAATTATTACAATAATTAATTTGAAAGATAACCTCACCTTATCTTTCAATTATGCAATTATGATTTTTTGAAATTTGCTGTCATCATTATTTGAGTTGTTATTCATTATAATTATTGGAATCAGTTGAGAATTTTTCAGTGTATGAAGTTCTGTTAGTAATAATGTTGAAAAATTTTTTGATATAGTAGTTTGTGTAAGCCTATTCATTATTTTTCTCAAGTGTCAAGTTTTATTAAAACATAGACAATGATCAGTTTTACTTGTTATTAGGTGTGTCATCATTTGTTATTGTTGTTCAACTGGTGGAAGGTGATAAATAAGGTAAGTACTGCAGAAGGATACATGAGAATAAGGGTGCAGCAGGTGCCTCTGCATCTACTAAATTAACAGTTGTTACATGCAGTTAATTTGGTTGGTAACAACCAATTTAGTGTTAATTGATATTGAATATGATATACATAATAAAATGAATTTATAATGTTTAAGTGAAGAATTTTGTAGTGGAAAGAAAAACATAAAATTACATTAAAAAGGTTTATTGTTGCATTTCTTTTATTTTTTCTCTATTTTCTGTAATTTTAGAAGGGTTATAAAATGATTTTAAATGTCAACTTAACTTTAATTTTTACAATCTAAATATTAATCATGCATTTAACATAATAATGTTTTTAACTTTTATCCTGAAACACAGAACAAAATGTATGCTTTTATAAAATTGAATAATGGCTTAATAATAATAAAATAGCTTTCTCAAAGATTTGCACTGTTTAATTTTAACAAAATTACTTACTACTAACTAGTTAGCAGAAAATATTAATTAACTCAGAGAAAAGTACTTTATGTAATACAAAGTAGTGCTTTATTTAATACAAAGTAGTGCTTTTGGAATTCTTAACTTCCCTCATCAGCATTAAACAAATCAAATCCTATTCCAATATGTTTACAATTAAACATACAGTAAATTAAATATACTTAATACAGTAATTAAAATGTTTGCTGCATTAAACATAATTTTTCTTATTTAAATTTTAAAAAGTTATTTAAATTAAGTTATTATTGCAAACTTTAATACTAATAAAATAGCTATTGAAATAAAATTTTCTAAGATATTTTGATGAATTTAAATTTTTAGGGGCCAAAAAAATAAAGGTTAAAATAATGTGTTAATTAATTAAACATTAATATTAAAAAGTCCTCTCATCTGATTTAAAAACTTAATATCTAGTATTGGTCATAAAATATCAGTTTCTAATATTTTTTCTAGGATGTACAGTTTATATTTTTTGAATGCTATTTTAAAATGACTTTATACAATCTGATCATTATAACATGGTTTAAATAAAATTATTATGTTGCTATCTTGTATATTTTTTTAATATAACATACTAATCATTTGCAGATTATTAAGAAGTAGGTACATTTCAGACCTACCTCATCATTCATTGAGGGAGTTCTTCATTCTTAGTTTTACACTACCTTCCATTTTCATCAGACACTAAATAATGGGATTATTAAAATATTTACAATGGGCAGCAAACAGAACTTATGTGATTGGCCATCACAATGAAAAATAAGGTTCAGTGATTTGATCCAGAATCCCTCTTGAAAAATCCTGGAGATATAGGATTCAAAATTGAATCAAATTCTGTAGAGTGAAGTGTGCCACTTTCATACAGACCAATTAAGCTTATCTTATGGAGGTGTCAGCCAGATTATGGAAGACTATGATTGATAAGATGGATTGGGACCTTTTATATGAAGTTTTGATACGTGGAGTTCAAACTGGATATCTGGGTTGAAAGCTAAAACATTTTATTTGACAAATCAAGCTGAAATTATCAGCAGATTAATATTAAGAAATAAAATATAGGCCAGGAATAAGCAAGATAAGGTCTGCAGGTCACATGAAGCCTGTCTAGCTTTACAATGTGACCTACAATCTATTTTTTTAAAATTAAACATTAAAATTATTAAATATTTATGATATATTCCCATAAAAATCTCATTAAAAAATTTTTTTTTATAATATTGTTAATTCAATTAATAGTTTTGATCAACCTAATTAAAGCAAAGTTACTATCCTAGAATTTTTATTATTTTGCACAATAAAAAATTTGCTATAGTGCTTCAGATTTTGGAACTATTTATTATTTTGATTTAAGTTTTGGTGCAATAACAAAATGGCAATGTAAAATATAAGCATTTGGTAAATAAATAATATATATATATTGTATATGCTGTTTATAATATAGCCCACAAATATTTTCATTACTTGTTTTGAAATGTGGCCCAAATTGATTGCTCACCTCCTGATATAAGCAATACATAACAACTCTAAAACACATGAAAAAATGTACATTTCATAATTTGTATGTTTCTTTATGTTCCATGTTTATAATAGCTGTTAATACTTTCATAACATATGGTATAAACGAAGTTAAATCATGAGATATGGTCAATGGTAACCACAAATTTAGACCTTTAATTGTGTGCTTTTACACCAAATTTATAAAAATTATTTTTCAGCTCAAAAAATGTAGCTATGATTGGGTTTTTGTTATTAATTAATGTGATGTCATTTTCTGCTCTATAGAATACTAAATAGCTGAGAGAAACAGGTTTCCATCTCTGCATAGGGGTCTTCTGTATGGTTTTACACTGTTTTCCAATCTGTGAGTAAATAAGCAGTCTGCCCCACCACTTATTACTCACATTTAGTATTTATTAGTATATTTCCATGCTCACCATGGGCTGAAACCTGATGCACATGCCTTAGTGGCTGTCAGAGAGGGAGGCAAGAGGGGCAGTTGCCCTGGGCCTCATGATTTTAGGGGCTTCAATTTATAACTCAATATGTTAGAAAAAATATATTTGTATATTTTTATACTGTTCAAGCTTCAATGTTTGTCAAACTTTGAAGTTCTCTATCAATGTTTTCACTTTTCTTATACATTTACCACTGTTTATTGGTCAATTTTGTCTTCTTTTTTTAAGAGCCTCAAAAATATTAGTTACCCCTGGCCTCACATTTTCTCTAAAAATCCCTGCACATGCCTATCCTTGATGAGATCAGCTATCAAATGTAGAATGGGATTCAGTGAACTGGACCAGGACCCATTCTGAGAAAACAAAGTGTGGGACTCAAATCCTCCAGAGTAGAAGCACAGCACTCTTTCATCATGGTCATCTGCAAAAGAATCAGCTGAATTATAGAAGATGGGCATTGATGAGTCCATTTCTTAGCTCATCATGAGACCTAGAATTAAATGTGAGGGTGGGATCCAGATTAGATTCTTGAGTCCAACCCATGATGGATTAGGTTAGTTTGTTAAGCTGCTCTATGCACATAGGATATTCTGTATCTGGTAGCAGCCACTTTTAGAGCCACCACAGGCTGGCCAATACCTATGATAGACTCAATAAGAAAGGTAAAGAATGGGGTTCAATGAGCCAGTCTTGGACCTCTCTTGAAAAACTGGAGTTGTGGAATCTTGATTTGACCTGAATCCTCCAAAATGGTAAGGGAATGCTTTAATATGTGGTCATACATATAATAAAATATTCTCCATGAATAATCAGCTTGGACTCCATGAATACATTTTCCACTTCTTGGAAAACTTATTCATGGAGTCCAAGTCTGACCTGTCCTCCATAATTTGGCTGACCTCTTTACAGAGGTGAGCAATCTGTGGAAGTGCTTGTTTTGCCTGCCACTTGGTACTTTATCTGAATGGAAAGTGATGGCATCTGTTTATTTAAAAAAATCTGACTGATATCATGGTTAGATTAAGTTTTAGTTAAGCAACATGGGATATGTTTGGTGGCAGCTACTTTTAGATCCTATCATAGCATGGCCATCACTCATAATAAGATTGAAGAATAGAGTTCAATAGTTTTTCTAAACCTGGAGATGTGGGACCTGAAATTGAATACAGATCTTCCAAGACGGTAAACAACTGTTTTTCCACAGGGCCATCTGGTTGACTTACATAGTATCAAATATTTTTATGAAGTGTTATGATAGATGAAGGAAAAAATGCTAATTTCAATTTTGCTGAAGGATACCATAATAGATAATGTTGGCACCATTGATGATCTTTATATTCATATATTTTTTGTATAATTTATGTATATTTTTATCTTAAAATATTATTAATTTAGACATATGAAGAAGATAAAATATTGAAATCCTGTTGATTTATATAATTCATACTATCAGAAACATTCTAATACTTACTATTTATAAGAATAAAACCAAAAGAGAAAAAAATCTTAGTTAAGATAGCAAATTGCATAATACATGCAAAATGATTATTAGGCAAATATACAGTAAAATATAAATATAATTATGTTTTATACTTCGATTAATTTATTATGCATTTTCCTAGTACTCATATTCTATCTATATAATTATTATTTAAAGTATTACTATATATGTGTTATTATTTAAAGAAATGTAACACTTATATTTTGTCTTGTGCTGCAACAGAACTGTTTTGTTACTAATTCAATTATATTATATAATCAATTCTTGTTATTCGTGGATTCCATATTCACATATTTGACAACTAACATATAAAGCAAAGGATGAAAATGTTGGGAAGAAAGGATCGCAGGAATCTAACTCTGTATTTTCCATAGGCATAAAATGATTTAGTATTTGCAAAGAATTTACAGAATATAATTACCGTGAATAACAAGAATCGACTGTATTATACAAAACAGAAACAGCGCTGTGGCAGGAAAATTAAATCATATGTGCAAATAAATTGTACATATGATTAATTTTCTTGCCATAGTGCTGTTTATGTTTTGTTTAAGTTATCTGGCAGTGTACACAAAGAAATATATATTATATTATATATATATGTAATTTAATTACACTCTTGTATTTTATTTTGGTTAAATATTATTAATGTATATATTGTGAAAACATAAAATACTTCAATATTGTAATGAAAAGACTGAACACTTTGAATTTTATTGCAGGCATTTGAATGTATAAAGAATGACATTGTAGGAATATAATCTGGAGTAAGGGACAATGATAGGTGTGGGTGTGCTGATGTAATGAGAGAATAAAAAAGTGTGTTAGAATATAAATGTGTGAATGACAGAATAATATGGGTAAGGATGAAATTAGGAATGCAGAAAGTGTTTCTGACAGTGGATGCTCTTGTAGATGGTACAAATGAGAATGAGAAAGATAAATTATGGTGTAACTTGAATGATGTGATAAATGAAAGTCATAAATGAGTAATTGTGGCTGGAGATCTGAATAGCAGAGTTAGTATGGGGAGAGAGATGGAGTGGAAAGATTTGTTGGGAAATATTTTGATCCTAGAATGAATGACAGTGGGGAATACCGTTGGAAGTTTATGCTGAAAGAGGGTTATTTGTCTCAAACACCTTGTTTAGGCACAAGGCCATCCATCAATACACTTGAGAGAGCCATGAGAGAGATCAGAAGATTATGATTGATTTGATTGTGTGTGATAAAAGATTGAGAGAAATGGTTATGGACACAAGAATGATGAGAGATGCAGAGGTAAGCTCAGAATCTTAGAGATCACCACTGTCTGATGATCTGTAGGATGAATCTATTGAGTGGATGGAGAAATGTAAGGAGGACAAAAGAAATATGGATGCAAATGAAAATGAATGATCAGTATGTGAAGAAAAAGATATATGAGAAGAGAGTGTGCAAAAGCTGAACCAAGTGGATGAGAGTATATGCAGCATGGAGGATGTATGGATATACTTTAAGGAGTATGTAATGAGTGTTACAAGAGAAATAGTTGATGAAATGAGAATAGGTAGAAAGAAGAGTGATGCATGGTGGAGCCACTTCATGTGCATAATGGCATATGAAGTGGCTAAGAAGAAGAGAACATGTTTGGGAATGTTAAATGGAAATGTGAAAGCAGATGAGTATAAAAAGTGTAAGTAAGAATGTGAAACGATAGTGAAACAGAATAAAGAAAAAAGAGAAGAGGTGGCAAGAGAAAGAGATGAGAAACTGCAGAATGATTTTGAAGAGAATAAAAGAATGTTCTGTAAATATATGAGAAATTTGAAAAGGGAACATGGTATGAGTATGTCTGGTGTGAAAGATAAAAACAGCAGAATGTTATGAAATGAATCTAGATTTGTTGATAGATTGAAAGAATATTTCCATGAGCTTCTCAAACCTATTGGAGAAAAGGATGAGAGAAAAATGAAATCAGAATGAATGTAAGGAATGAATATGAGCATGAAAAGCAAATCATTGAAGAAGAGGTTATGATTGCTATTGGAAAATTGAAATGTGGTAAGAGTCCTGGCATGGATGGGATAACAGCTGAGATGTTAAAGTATGATGAGAAGCTTATTGTCAAGTGGATGTGTAAATTATGTTGGATGAAAGATATGATTTCAAGTGGCTGGATTAAATCTTTGATCAGGGATGTACAAACTGCAGCCTTTTGTTGTTTTATTGGTGGCTCACCTCATCGTGTATTATTTTAACAAGTCACACAATTAATGAAACATTATTTGTAGTTTTGAACAATGTATTTTCAAATATTTTTCTGATATGAAATTATGTTTATAGTGGTTCAATGATAATGTTTTTAAACAGAAAGGAAAAAATAATAATCATATTTGTAATAACAAACATTTTTTTATTTTTACTGTATTTATGTATGTGAAATAGGTAATTTAAAAAATTATACATGTCCACTAGGTACATTGCTGCTTAACTAGTGAAAATTTAGAATCAGTTTTGCTATGACTACTACAAATGACAAATCTAAAATAAAAAAATTGTTAAATTAATGTAATACCATACATCCTATTAAAAATTCTTTGTTTAATTTTGATTATGTTCTTTGTAACATGTGATTCAGGGATGCACAAACTTGTTAAGACCAAGAGCCACATAGGTTCACTGTGACTCATAGGAGGGCCATCAAAAATACCATGAAAATTATATATCAAATGTTTATTAATTACAAGTTATAATGAAACATAATCAAAAGTAAAAAAAGAATTTTTAATTGTAGACATGGCATTGTATTAATTTAACATTTTTAACAATTTTTATGTTAGGTTTGACAATTTATAGTAGTCAAATGCAAAATTGATTTTAAATTTTCTTTAGTTAAGTAGCAGTGTTACCTTGTGTGCATGTACAGTTTTTTTAAATTACCTATTTCACACACATAAATATAGTAAAAATAAAAAAATGTTTATTATTACAAATATGATTATTATTTTCCTTATTGTTTAAAAACATTATCATGAAACTACTGTAAAAATAGTTTCATATCAAAAAAATATTATTTGAAAATGCATTGTTCAAAACTACAAATAATATTTCATTGATTGTGTGACTTGTTGAATAACACATAATGAGGCATGTCACCAACAAATCAATGGATGGCCATAGTCTATGCATCCCTGATATAATTAATAAGCATGATATGATATATAACTTTCATTTTTTTTTGGTGGCCCTCCTATAAGTTATGATGAATTCATGCAGTCCTTAGTGTTAACAAGTCTGTGCATTCCATCTACAAGAGGAAGACTGAGAGAGGTGAATGCAAGAATTATAGGGATATGAATTTGCTCAGTGTAACTGTGAAGGTATTTGATAAGATTATGATTGAGAGAGTGAAGAGGATGACTGATAAGAGAGTATGGAATGTGCAGTATGGCTTCAAGCATGGAAGAGGATGTGTGGATCAAATTTTTCTCAATGTAGAAAAGTATCTCTGTGTGAGGAAGAAGGTATTCTATGCTTTTATAAATTTTGAGAAGGAATATGATAGGTTGAATAGAAGTATACTGTGGAAGTAAGCTGAGAGAATATAGTATGAATGAACAGTTGCTTGGGGCAGTGAGAACAATGTATGATAATGGTTCTGCAAGTCTGAGAGTAATTTGCAATTAAGGAAGGGCTGAGACAAGAATATTTAATGTCTCTGTGTCTGTTTAATGTATATATAGATGATATATAAGAGAAACTGCTATGAGTGAAGATGAATGGTAAGAATGTTACTATCTATTGTATGTTAATGATGCTGTTTTTCTCTTTGAGACTGAACAAGTTTTGAGGATGCTTTTTGTACATTTGAAAGAAACATGTCAAAGGGAATAGATGAGAATAAATGCAGAGAACATGAAAGTGTTTGAGAGGGATAAAAATGTACATGTAGGTGGAACTAAATAGTGAATCTGAAACAGATTCACTCACTAACTACATATTTTAAGTATATTTGAAAAGGAGAGCCACATTGATGGTAAGATTATGAGAAGAGCAAATGCTGGACTAAAAGTTGTGGTTGCACTTGAAAGATATGCAAGAAATGAGAATCTGTCAAAGAATGCTATGATGACTGTATATCAGTGTGTGCTAGTTCCAACATTGATATATGAAAGTGAGATCTGGGTACGGGGTGAAAGACATAGAAAGCATTCGAGTGCAGCAGAGATGAGATACTTGAGAGGTGTTGCTGAAGTGATGTGATATGATTGTGTCTTAAATAATGAAATATAAAAGCAATGTGGAGTGAAAAGGAGTATGATAGATGAAATATGTAAGTCCACTTTGAAATTGTTTGGTTCAAGTGGAACAAATGAGTTAAGCAAATCTTTTCAATTTCTTTTGAAGAGCAGTTAACAAACAAATATATGTGGAGGATAAATGTGGGAAAGGAAAGCCAAGTAAAGAATGAGAAAACAAGTGGAAGAGTATCAGAGGAAATAAGGAAATATGAGTTTCAAAGTATTTATAAGAGACAGACATATATGATAAAAGAATGATTGTAAGGAAGTTGGTATAGTGTGTAGAGATAGAGATGTTTGGTGCCATCTGATTGGTGATATTTAAGTGTTTTTTCCAGCCTTTTATATTTTTCTTCTTCAGGTATTGCCTATTCTCTTACAAGGATATAGGTGTGATGTTATATATGTATATATTCCCTAAATTTTGATAAATGGCTTATAGGTTTATTGTTTTTCATACATTGAATCTTCCTGTAACAAAAATAAATCAAAACAAAAAGATTACTATTATTTAGTAAAATAATTTCACATTATTTACATATATAATAGAGTAAAAAATATGCAAATTAAAATAAAGCCTTCTGACTGAATATCATACAAGAAGCACAAAAACCTGCCACTTTATATCAAAAATTAAAAAAAATTTCTATTATATTCAGAAAACATAAAATTTTTCATTTAATATGAAAATTAATTAAAATATAGATCAGAGTATTGTTTAAATTTGTATTAATGCATCTGTAGTTGACTCTCTCACTAATGTGAAATCTAAAGAATTGCAGTAGCTTCTAATTTTCCAGTTATTAAAGAATATTTTATCATTAAATAAAGTGTTGTTTAATAACTGCAAAAGATTGCAAATGACAGTCAATGTGTGAAATGATTGTCTTATGATTGTGTAATTAACTGTTTTATTTTACATAATTAATAATAATGGATTACATAAAAAAATATAAAATAAATATTAAAATTTATTTTAATGTTTATTTTATTATGAAATATCTTTTTTATGTAATAACAGAAAACAAATATATTTGCATTCAAATAACTTTTTATTAAAAAGCAGAAAATTAAATTTTATTAATTGAAGTTTGATACATCCAATGTGATTAATTCATTCAACAAAGAGAACCAATTTACATGATAAATTGGCTCTCTTTGTTATAAATTGTTAATTTATTTTATAATTTTAAAAAGTCAAATCTAGTTCACTATTGGAATAAATAAAGTCAGTTTGACAAAATACCAGATTTATAAAATAGCATCAAAATGTCAAGATGCAGCATAAAGAAAATGCTGAATGAAGAGCATGATGCAATTGTCATGTCACATCCAATTGTATTTCTCTTCAATACAATTTTATTGAAGTGTTTGTTTAAGAGAAAATATCAAAGAAATGTTTAAAATTTTTCATTATTTCTGAACAAAAATATTTTATAAAGCTTAAACACTTTAATAAACATAAAAAACAGCACTACCAACAGCTTAAAACAAAATAAAAAAGTTATTTATTCTGCTTTAATAGAAAATTTTAAAGTTCTTTAAAATTTTAATAAACGTAAAAAACAAAATTTTTTTTAATGTTTATTAAAGTGTTGAATGAAACAATAAGCAGTTTGGTTAGAAAAAAATGGATCAAAACTTAAATATTAAAAAAATTTGAATCAAAACAGAACAGAAATTTTTTTGCAATTGAGGGAGTAGAAAGTCATCAGCATACATGCAATCATTGTAAGTACAAATCTGATGTTCAAAATTAGCTGCAGAATAATCATCCTGTAATTTCTAAATGATTATAACTATATGAAAATAGACGAATTATTGATCAGAATTATCAGAGATTACTATATTTCTATTTAATATTAACTGATGATATGAACATTAATGGCAACTATGTTTACTCATTAAAAAATCAATCTACACATTCTCAATTTTATTTGTGAAGTGCCTAGTAATATTTTTGAATTTATTTAAATACTTACAAAAATATTAATTTATATACATTCATATATGTGCATATATTTTTTGCAAAAAAAAAAAATAATAATAATAATAATCAATGAGATGATCTTTGTTAAGAATAAATATGAGAAATTACATGGTTGGCATGAAAATCAAAAGGAATACTGCATGACTAAGATAATAAATCTTACAATTTTGCAAAAGAATTTTCAATTTTTGTTTATCCCTATATATAAGCCAACTCCCTTTCCTCAAAATTTTTTCTAATACAAATTTCTCATTTATAAAGTATTATATAAGTATATATAAGTATTATATAAATTATATATAAATATATTTACTACAAAGCAATATAAATTTTACAATGTAATACTGAATTTCATATTACAGATAGCTCTCAGTTTATAAGTTCCTCTTTAATGAGTTTCCAGATTTGCAAGTTTTTCAAATATGAAATATCAAAAAAATTGAAAATATAAATCTTTAATTGCAATAAATAAATGTTAAACATTTATAAAAAGATTTTCAAACCACATATATAGGTATTCAATACAGCACAACTGAGGTTGTAGCAAAAATTCTTTTGTATGTTGTAAAAGTGGAAAAATCAAAATGACAGTCAAAAAGCAGTAGTGGTGTACCTTCTGGTTTTACCAGCATATTATGTAAATAACTTCTATTCCTAGTTCCTGTCTAAGACAATAGTTTATATGTAAGTTTTGTTTGAAACTCTGATACTATTATTATTTGACCCCAAAAGTATTGATATCACATTATATACTGTATTTTGTAATATATTTCATAATTGGATCAATTAGAAGGTTCTTATTTCACTGATTTGAATAAAAAGTTCTGATTATAAAATGTGGATATTTTTTTTTTTTTGAGATAATGACCACCATCTTGAAATATTACTATAATATGTTAACTGACTGTGTAATTTTAAATTATATTAGTTGCTATAATTATAATATGTAAAATTCTTGAAGATTTTTTTTTAAATTTGAAAATGAAATTTTACATTTGTAAATACAAATGTTCATAACTCTAGGCACACTTGTATGTGCTTTTTATATATACAGGTAAGACTTAAGTTACAATAGTGATGTAATCAGTAAATACTGTGATTGATCAATGCAATTCAATGAGTTAGAGTCCTGGACTCAATGGTCTGATATATGAAAAGCATCCTTTTTTGTGTAGTGTGTCCTTTATTGAGTAATGTATAGTATTCTAGTGAAGTTTAATTATGAAAAATCATAAATTTTGGACATTTCCAACTTCTGATCAAATCTGACTTAAGACTACCGAGTTTAAACTAAACTCTGATGTATTTATTATCTAAGAATAAACATTCAATATAAAGGATAAAGAACACAGAATACTTGTAAATTCTTAAATATAAAAGTTAGAACAGCAAAATTAAATCAAAAATGTACAAAAATAATTACAGAATAAAAATGATAGGGAGGCAGAATGTATTCAATTCAAGCAGTAGTTACAGACTTTGTGAATTTAGCTGATGTTATATCTTTCCTGTTTTTAGATGATGCATAGATTCTATATTGGGCATTGAGATATGAGTGATGAAGGTATATATTTAGATTTCAAAAATTTTATATTTCATGAAACTGATGGTTAGAAATACAGTGAATCATCTTTTAATTAAAAACTGAAAGTGAATCAAGAGCCAACAAAGATAGAAAAAAAAAATATATGATAAGATATTTAATGAGAAACTTAATACATTATAATAATACATTTTTGTTTATTTTATGTTTTCAGCTACATAAATGATTATTTAAAAAATTTAAATTTTGATAAAAAACATAAAAATATAGAATTTTCAGCTGAAATTTAATTGTAATTTATTTTTTCTAAAAAAAATTTTATTTAAGACATATATGAAAAAATTAGAATTTTACTATGCTAATTAGCAAAACTGCAAACAGAATTTTTGTAATTTCTAGAACATAAATTGATTTTTAATAATAATTTTTTAAGAATAAATTTTTAAATATGTTAATATATGAAAAAAGATTTATTAAAATTTTAAAATGATATATAAAATGTTTAATTCTTAAATATATTATAATTTATATTTGAATATTATAAATTTAATAGAAAATATTTTTTAAAAAATAATAAAATATAATTTTCATCATCATTATCATAGATGGTTGCCTTCGTTAAGACTTGCATCAGAAGGAGAATTTTCTAATTTTGTGGAAGGTTTGGGACCAGGTCAATTAGTTGGAAGACAAGTCTTAGCATCTCCTAGTTTAGGAGATATTCAGCTAAGCATGTGCGACCGTAAAGGAAATCTTGAAGTCGAAGTAATACGAGCTCGTGGTTTGCAGCCAAAAGCAGGAGCAAAGGGTTCACCTGGTAAGATATTTCAATTTTGAAAGATATCATTAGAGTTTATAATATTATTTATGAATAACTAAATTAAAAATTCATATTTTTCAATTTATTCATTTTTTCTATTAGATATCATTTTAAATATTTTTATTGATCAGGAAGGTCTTACTATATTATAATATATTTCATTCTAATTACATGTGCTCTTTAAGTTACAAAAATAATTCATATGTTAGTTTTGTTCATAGTTTGGATGCTGCTATTATTTTTACTATTATGCAAAAATACTGTATTTTGTAAAATATTTCAAATTATACCAATTAGAAGTTTCATCTTTCAAAGGTTTGAATGAAAAGTTCTGATTATAAAGCAAAGGTTTTTGTATAATTGCCTTCATCTTGAAATATTGCTGTAATATGTTAACTAACTATAATAATTCTACATTATATTGATTACTAGAGCTATTCTGCTATCATAATATTTAAAATTTCCGAAGAGTGTTTTTGAAATTTGAAAATGAAATTTTGTAAGTACAAATGTTTGTAACTTGAGGAATTCTTGTATTCATATACTTTTTTGTATAAGCAATTATAATACACTTTAATCTTAGTTCATGAGAATAAAGCATTTCTGAAAAATGTTCATAAATCAAGTTCTAAATTGTTATTAACTTACATTAAAAAAATTATTATGCATTCTTGAGTCCAAAAAATGCCAATCATTTTTCATTTGCAAAAAAATGCAATTCATTTTTTCCTGAAATATTTTAAAATATCAATCTAAATCATATCAAAATAACCTCTATAATTAATGCTAATTTTTATAAAATAATCTAAATAATAGAATTTCTTAAAAGGGTCTAATGAAGAAACAAGTTTCTAGTATGGAAATATTATAAAAGCTGCCATTTGTACAGACTTAATGTGTTGTTGTTTATTTCCTGGAGTATTCAGATTCAGTTCCAGATCCTTTATTAATACATGCATTTAGAGAAATCTGAATCGAGTTCATCAATTTTCATTCTTCAAGATAGTACGTGATAACACAATCACTTACTGCCCTGGAAAATTTGGGTTCAATTCTAGATCCCACACCTCCAGATTTTCAGGAAGAATCCAAACTCAACATATTGAACTTAACCTTCAGCATTTCAATTGACTCCACCAGGTGTATAGGTGGCTCATGGTGGCAGTATAATGCCCTGCTGTTTAATCCACTGGTTGGAAAGAAATGTATAGTTACACAGGGATCTATGTAATGGCACCACTGTTTACTAGTTTTTAATTGAAAGCAGCAAAAAACTGGAAAAACATAAAATGTCTCCAAAAGTCTATATCTATTAATTTAATAAAGTATTAGCAATTTAATAAAGTATTATTCACAAAAAAACATTAATCACGGTAATTGAGTACAATCATTAATCAAAAGTAAATAATATAGTATTGCATTTTTCATCAAAAAACAAAAAAAATATAATATCAAAGCATTTGAATTCAATGAAATGTTATTTTGTAACATTTATGAAAAACTAAGCATCACTATTCTTCTATTGAATCACTATCCTTTAAGTTGTAAATGTGAATTTATAACTTAGAGGATTGAGATCCAATACCAGCTGCACATCAGATTGTTTTCTGATTGGATTCAGCTCTGAACCAATAAATCTTATTCATTATTTTTATGAAAAACCTCATCATGGAATTGGAAGGATTTTCAAGTGAATACATTTCAATTCTAAAGATTCAGAATTGAATTAATTTTCAATTTGAAATATATATATATATATACGAATGTTACAGATATAAAACAGGATATATTATGATATTGGTACCAGTTATATTCCTCTATATTAAAAAAGCATGCTGTAATTTTTAAAACATTCACTTGTTATAAATTTATTGCAAAAACAGGATAAAACTTGTAAATTGAATTTTTGGTACAAATTATATTTGCTCATGAAATCAGATCTCTTATATCAGGATATCATAAACTGGAGTTGACTTATAATAAATCTTATTAAATATATGCCTGTATGTACTTTATATGTTTATATAACAGTTGTTACTGTGACTGTAGGTTACCTACTTTCTCTTTATTTTCCCTACTAATATAGTATGTGGGCTTTAGTTCTACAGTTTCAAAGATATGCAGATTTGTAAATCTTTTTTTAGTGTTGAATTTTTATAAAATGCAAATAATTAATTAATTAAAGTAATTTAATCTGATCATTATGGTGGGAATCTCAATTGAAAAGAGTGCAAAGAGCAGGTGCTCATTTTTTATTTTTATTTAAAAATGGAGCAGCATATTTCAAATCTTAATAAAAAATATATATATATATATTTTATGTCCTTCTATAAAGCCTATAATATTTTTTGTCATATATAACAAATCTTATTGCATAAAGAAAAGAATATTACAAAGTTCCATGACATTAATATGTAATAAATAAGTAGTTCTTTAAAACAAATCATAATCATCATCAGCATTTCTTATTTCATTAACTTCTAGATATATATGCCCCCTTCTTTTGTTTCCAGATGTATTTTTCTTGTGCAATCTGCATCCATTGGGAACCAATTATCTTTCTTATATCATCTTTTCATTGTTTGTATTGCCTACCAAGATAGAAGAGTTTTAGAAATTACTGCTCTTAACGGCATTAAATTACAATAAGCAAACGTTAATAAGCACAAATGAG
>WUQG02182986.1:0-22536 GCA_011317285.2 Androctonus mauritanicus
CTCCAAATTGCTGCCTCACACCTGAGAGCCATCGGGGACTGGATCCTCATCGCTTTCTCTAATGTCTGGAGAGAGAGAGAGGAGGGTTTACCAGTGGGACACATGTTCAGCCCGAGGGAGCTTCACGGTGATTCACTGCCATTCCCTAAGTTGTAGTGAGTGCACAGAGTTCTGCGATTTTCTGTTATAGTCTGCTCAAAACTTTCCTTCCAAACTTCAATGCGCGTTCAACCTTCTATTTAGAGAGATACGGATAAAGAACGGCGCATTCTAAAAAAAAAAAAGAATTTTCTGAAGTATAACTAAACAATCTGTGAATAAAACGCATTTTAATAATATTATTCCTTGAAACGATAAAGTAATTTTTTAAAAATAAATGGATAAAATTCGAATCAAATGCGTAATTTGCATGCAATACCACCATATATCTTTCCGTTAGAGACAAATTCGGGTTTTTCCTCCCCCTTCATAACAATCTCTTCACAAATTTGTTTACTCGGTAGTAAAAAGATTTATCATTTTATAGAATTTTTCAATTAAGTACACATAAAATCTCAGGCCTATAAATGCAAGAAAATTATTTTTGTGTGTTTTTTTTAATGCATTATAAAAGAAATTCATATGTTTTTCGTGTTTAACGAGCTATAAACATATGTCTCATTCATTACAAGAAAAAAAATATATATATAAATTATTTTAAATGCTGTATAATAACAATAAAAATAATACCGAATTCTTTTTTTAAATAATTATATTCTATTATTTTCTCTCTAAAATTTCTCTTTTAATTATGTTTTACCGAACGTTGGATATCTCATATCTGATTTTTAAAATACAAAAGACCAAAAAAAATATTTTTTTTTTTTAAAGTCTTTCATCTAAATACCTTAACTCTATCGATTCTTTCCGTAAAATAAAAATGATGCGCGTGTGATTAAATAAGATAACTTTTTATGTAGACTTCTTGTTTATCGTATTATCGCTAAACGGATTAAAAAAAAAAAAATTGAAGGCAGTCTGTTAAAATATTTTAATCGCTCTTTCAGATAATAATGTTCGAAATTTAACTCCTGTTTCCGAAAATCGTAAGTGCAGTTGCCACTATAAAATTTCTAGTCGAGTGCGAAGTACGAATTCCGTTTTTCTCTAAAAGTTTCGCTTTTCATAAATTATTATTATTATTCGTCTTGTCATAATAATCCTTAATAATTACGATTTAAACATTTTTTTTTTTCGAGTCGTATGAATAAATGTACGAAAAATTAACGCCAGCGTAATATTTCGATTCGTTCGTGCAACGTACTAAATTAATAATCAGCACAATTTAGATTTTCAATGTTATCTATTCAGGTTTATATCGTCGCAACGATAAAAAAAAGCTCTTAATAGCACTTGAAACAACAATGGAAGACTATATGGGCGGAGTTGGAAGACTTCTTCTTGGTCATATTTTACTCAAGGGACGACAACGTGACAAATGGAAGGTAGTCCAATGATGGAATGATTCATGCGTTTCTCTTTACTTCTCTACGCAATTCTCCGCGTTGTATAGCATCAAACAAACTCACGCGCCTCACGCAAGACAAAACGGAAGAATTCAAAGCCGTTGCCTGCACAAGAATTGATAGCCAGTCCATCTGATTAGAAGACCATTTTTCTCCTAACTAAATGACCCAATGCCCCGCCTCCATTCCAAATCTAAGAAACGAAAAAGAAAAAAAAAAAAAGGTATTGCCTGAATCTCTATTTAAATGTGCATTGTGTGATTGGAACTAATCTGATGCATATTGTAGAATGTTTTTCCCGCTTTTCGCTTCCAATTTTACGACTATAATGAGAATGTTTTCAAATATCAGGAACATGTTTCTCTTCGTGGCCTGTAGAAGGTTGGACAGAAGTTAACTGTTGTTTAATTTTTAATATAATTTTAAATAATATATACAAGTAAATTTTTATCGAATAATTGAAAAATTTTTATATATTATAAATATTCGTAAACAGCAAAATATCGTAAGTTTCACCGTCGGTTATGCTTCATTCAACGAGGAAATAAAGCTGTATAATAGGCGAAGAGGATTATTTGCTGTAATTCATGATACATCCGTGTCTACTACTGATATGAATGATAGGAATCTTGTGCGTGGAGTTTCGCGACACGAAATACAAACACGGCAGAAACATCGTAAATTATTCTTTGCTACTGAGGACACTTCATACAATATTCACTGCAACTCCTCAGCCAATAGAAATAGGATGATAACCCAACGAAGGAACGAATCCTACACTTCTTGATTAAATTTGCAGTGAGATAGGCATATTTTGTTTTGTAAAAGAAGTTTTATTTTCTTTATTTTCGACTAGCATAGTCATCACGACAAGTGATTTTTGAGTCATGCACACTTTATTTAATACACTCCGGAACTTGCATGTGGAACCATGCTTTATGATTTAGTGATAAACAGCTCAAGATAGAATATTTTTCTCTCAACATTCTTTGACAGCCTTGCGTAAAAATGATATACTGCATTTCTACTTACAAAATGCATAACACTATAACACTATAAAGGCTTTATTATTTAATAACATTAACGCATAAAAATTGCTTTTAAAGAATTATGATTCAGCATCATTACACTGATAAAGGGAGGTTTTTTTATATTATTTTTTAAATAAATTTAGATATTTAATTTTTCAGTTTAAAAGTAGGATTTGGTTTCGTTTGATTCGTTATCTTTAATTGATAATCATTCAAGAATCGTCATCAAATAATAATAATTTTCTGCGATTTGTGAGTTTGCCAAACCAAAGTAGCATTAAATATTTATTTCACATATAATTTCGAAGAGAAACTTTAGACGAACATCTCTCTCTCTCTCTTTCGATAAGTTTATTGAGTAAAATAAAGAAAAGTGTAAACCGAAACGTCTTGCCGCAATAGCAGGAAATACCAAGTTCCTGTTTCACTTTTAATTTAATTGGAAAGGCCATTGCTATCAAAGGAATATATAGAAATAGGAGTAGAGACGGTCACTCGCTGTTAAATCATTTATATTCCCGTCAGTGAGATTCTTGTTTGTAGTAATTGACGTAAGGAGGAACCGTTTAGCTACACGATCGAGAAAGGTAGCCTCATTAGATACCTTCCAAGAGAATCTTATTTAACGCTTGTTTACTATGGATAGAGAATACGCTGTTTCGTTCTCTAAATGCCAAACTAATTTAAATTTCATTAATATTACCATTCGATCGTTCTAGGAAGAAAAAAAACAAAAAAAAAAAAAAAAAGAAAAACCCAACAATTCAATTTTTAAATGGCGTAAGTTTTTAATTCCGACAAAACAATAGTTCATCACTTTGCTAATGTTTTTATATATTACAGAGAGGCTCGATATTTAATTATTTTTCCCATAATATATCATTATTTGTTGTTCAGATTAATTTATAGTTCTTTTTACTTTTGTTCATAAATTTAGTTAACGGTTATTTTTATGAAGAACAACAAAACAATTAAATTCTAGTCGGTCAGAACAAATCTTAAAAGAATTTTCTGCAATTAAATTTGGTAGAAAATCTTAAAAGAAACATTCATTCATATATTTATAGTCGTAAATCATTACAGCTAACAATCTCTTTTGATAATTTGTCTCTCCACCGAATTTATTTTGAATACACGATTTGCATTTATCACATTACTTAATATCATTACAATAAAAAGAAATTCAAAATAAATAAATTATATATGGAAGTAACTTTCTTTTCTTTTTTTTCTTTTGACGAAATTTTATTGAAAATCTAGTAAATAATTTTTATTTTATTATTTGAATAAATCCGGCTAAATCCACATAAAATTAATGTTTCGGATTGAATTAATTTTAAGGAGCGTTATTCGTTTTTACTCGATTAATATTTTGCATTTAATTCTCGATTTCTTTTCGTTCGTTTCTAAAATTCTCGAAATATGTTGGTGATCTTTTTGTTTATTAAAAAGAAGGTTTAATTCCGAATTTTAAGAGATTTTCTTTTCATTATATGAGAGGGAAATTGATTTGATTTGAATAATTAAGTTTGCAAGTTTTCCCTTTTTTTTTTTTTTTTTCCTTCTTTATTTTTATTTTTTTATTCTTTCTACAAGGACTGTTGCGTGGCTTTTTAGAAAGCACAAATCGACTGGAATTCGTTTTTCATCTTACTGCGATTTAGTAAAAAGATAGTTGCGGACAGTTGGTGGTCCAATGTCTAAAGGCACCTTTTCTTTTCGCTCCAGATAAGACTATTTCCTTAATGTCTTCCATTCTTAGTTTAATAGAGTCCTTCTTTCCATTTAATTAACACAGAAAGAAACGGAAGGAGGGAACTTCAGATAAGATGTCTGTATTAAACATAGCGCTCTTTTCTCGGCAAATTCTTGAAAGAAAATGCAAAAATTATGTCTTTATTACCTCTTTTCCACTTCGATAGTTTTAGAAAGAATAAACGAAAATTTCCTTCTACTTAGCAATTTCCTTGATAATTTTTATTTAACTAAAATATAATTTACAGAAATCTAGACTTCTATTACCAAAAAAAAGAAAATAATAATAATAATAATTTAATTTATCTTTTTTACTCGTTAAAATCTTGCAATGTTTTTCAAACTTTTCTTTAAAAAGAGGAATATAAATATTTATTACGATCACGCTGTTAGATGCATATATAATAAAATAATATTTCTTCTCTCTCTTTTAAGTTTTTTCTTTTTTTTTTTTTTTTTTTCCTTCGATTTTCTTATCTAAAAATATAAAACTGATGGCGAAAAGCAAAAGCAATGAAGCAATTACTCCCAAATCGAAGACAACAGTCATCAGTTTTAGTTGCGGTTGGCTTTGTTTCAGAATCAAAGGATTATTTCCACAAAGTATTCAACGTACTAATATTCTATACAATTACAGTAATTTTCTTCATAAAAAAAAAATAGAAATATATATATATATATATATATAAATTTTTGGCTAACAAGCAATTCGAAATATGGCGCTCGGCCAAAATAAATCAAACAGATCGATAATTAGATTTTTTTATGATGCGAAGCCAAAATTAAACGGTCATAAAATATCGAAAAAAATTATCAATGTTAACAATATATATATATATAATTGATAACTGTTAATGGCTTTCTAGATTAAATCATTTCAAAAGTTATTCTGTATAATGTATCTGGGTTACTTATATTTAACTTCCAGACATGTAATTTTATTATGGTTGGCTAAAGAAGACTGTCTTCATATAGAGATAATTAATTTAAAAGAATTTGTTAGGAGATTATTAATATAAATAGTTATGCGTATACACAATACCTGCAGTAGACTGTTTGTCCTGTCTGGTTATATCTCTCTGGACAAACTAACTATGTTTGTCCATTGTCCAGATATCTGATCTAGATAAAGACCAGACAAGTTCTATTGGTTGATAAAAGACGATAATCAAACAACCTCTTATCTTTAGCACTTCTCTTATTAAATAATGATAAATGGAGTGAAGTTAATTGACAACACTAAACGTACAAGAGATTTCAGAAAATTCCCAATTAATCTTTTAAATTTATTAATTAATTTATAAGAAAATTTAATAGATTTAAATTCGATGCTAATAATTTAAAACTTTAGAGAATGCTTGCATAGTACTTTAATATTATATGTCTTTCAATCGATTTAATTACTTAATAATACATATATATAGTTTTATTCTGTTAAGCATATTAATGCTTCGAATTTATGTATAAAAATCGTCAAAAAATAATAATAAAATGTTAATAACCAATATTCATCGTCATCATTAACAACTTACCATTCTTAAGAGCGTGTTCAGGTTTTATCGATTAGTAATTAATATAAACAATTTGAATACAATATAATGAATACAAGTGAGACAACCACATCCAATCTCCTATAATATGTCGTACATATAACATAATTCTAAGATTAGCTTATATTGATTGCTTCAAATTGAGGGCATGCATATCAGTAATATGGATAGAATGTTAATTTTTTTTTTTTTTTAAAGTAAAAGAATAATAAAAAAAAATTATATATAACAGTTAAAAATAGAATTAATAACCATTTAAAAATTCGAGAAAACTAAAATAAATTTGCTCTAATTTTCTATTCAATAGAATTTTATTATCCTCATCTCATTTTATGACAAAACGATTTCCATAAAAATTGTATTATCAAAATAAATTTTAAAAGATTTATTCTACAACTAAGTTGTATTAAAAAAAATAATCTATAATTTTTGTAAAATACATTAATGATGAAATTTCAGACTTTCTTCTGTATGTTTTCATGTGTCCAAAAGCTTTTATAGAACATATTCGTTCAATAAAAGCTTTCCTGCATAAGTGATGAAGTTCTTTCTAAGAAAATTGGAATTTTTATTATAATTATTCAGATTTCATATTTATTTGAACGTATGACCTACTTCTTTTTTTAAGAAAAAATTTTATATCTTTAAGCAAGCATTTAGCTAATGATTATTCTTGCCAAGCTGCATATTTACAAGATTTTATCGTGTGGGCCTTCTTTATGGTACCAATTTAGTTAGGGAAATAAATGCATAATTTTATAATTTACTATATAATTTGTTAAAATATTAATTTAGTTTTTGATATTATTATTTGACTGTAAAAATTTCAAACAGATATATAAGTTATATAAAACTTCGCACTTTGATTAAATGTTTAATCAAACTTAACTAAAAGTACAGTTTTGCAAATCATTATAGCACATTGCTTTATGGAAATGTACAAAGTACATTGTACTTTATGCAGATTTTTTTCTGTCTTGTGAGATAAAACATGTGGCAAAATTTCAATGACAAGTTCAATAAATTTATGGATAATCAGTTACAAGCATGGGATAGTTAACTGTGCATTACTTGTTCGTTGTCAAGCGATTATAAATAGATGTACTTTTGTTCCCATAATGTCAATCATATGAAACATGCAACATAAGGGATAAAAATATACTATTGTTTTCGATAAGAAGAGATTAACGCTAAATAACATAAATTTATTTAATCTTTTTTATTAATGCCATAGATGCATATCATTCCTCTGTGGATTGTAACGTAGTGAAGAAGTGTGATGATACAAAATTACTAAGCTATAGAAGTGGCTAATAATAATTATTCTGATATCATTATTATTGGTTATTTCTAGAAATTACCTCTGGAAAATCTTTATTAGAGATTATTTTGATAAGATAAATAAATATAGACCTATAGTAGTTTGGTAGCAGCAATATCATCTTTCCAACAAATAATATTTATAGAAAGTAAAAATCAATACTGAAAGAAAAACAAAACAATGACTCGATTATAATTGTTCTATGATTTTTTAAATATTAATGTTTCTTTGGTAAAAAAAAAAAAATACTGGAAAAAATTAAACTTCATTGGAATACACAGATATTAATTCATTACGTTACATTGGTGTTAAGAGATTTTATAATTTTCTACTTAAAATATCGAATATTTTTCTGGAAATGTTTCTTAAAATCATTTATTGTACATACGCCAAATTGCCAAGAAAATTTTCAATTATTTAATGCACTTTTGTCTTATTACTTTTAACATAAATTTGTTATCACAGAAATTCAAAATAACAAACAATCGATTTTCATTAATTCAACAAAAATGTAAATAAATATCCACTGAATTCGATAAATCATTCTGTAGAAATTTAATAATAAAGTTATATATTTTCCAGAATAGACTCATAATTTTTTAAGCTGAGATATACAGTATAACCTATGCTATATTATAGCCAACTGATAATCCTTTCTAAACTCGAATTATTATATTCATTTTTTGAATTAAATTTCAGATTTTTATTTGTTAAATGAATTATTGATTATTTCGAAAAATTTAAATCAATTTTTTCAAATTATTTTATAAATAATAAGCTTACTTTTACGGATATATTAAGTAGAGATAGTTAAAGAGTTCATTCTAGAATCCAGTAGATTTAAAATACTATAATCTTCTTAAGAGTGACAGCTTATTTTATTGCACAGTTACTTGATTTACTGAAGAATATAATACTATAACCAAATAAAATGAATAAATAGGAAAATTTAACAAAATTAACGGAAAAGCATATTATTTATTGTATGCTTCCTATCATACAACTGCTACTTACTATAATTCCTACAGGTAAATAGCCTATTTTTTGTTTTTTTGTTTTTTTTTTAGATTAATAATTGCCATATAACACGTTCTTTATTAAAGATTAATATATAAAACTACATCAAGCATCACTGATTCAGTTTCAGCATCACTAAAATAACAAGTTTGGATTAAGAAATTCGCTTAACTTGAAAATTTTTATCCCTCTAGGAATTCGAATTATCCAGATCATATGGTATGAAATTTTGTATTTATTAAATAAAAATTCCTTTATAAAAATATATATCCACAAAAAAAAAAAAAAGAAATTTGATCTTTAAATTAAAATACAGAACAAAATCGATTGATGTTGATAAACTCAGAAATATATATAGACTACTGTATTTTTCTATTATTACTTTAATAAACTACTGGATTATTTTAAGGTTATTTATATTTTATTTTTCTGTTTATTAAAAATTTATTATACTCTATTTTCGATAGACTCGTTTTCTTTCATTTATTAAACTCAGAAATCATTTATTATTTATACATTATTTTTATTCTACCTTTCGGAGAAAAGTGAAGTTTATGTGATCATCATGTAGTTGTCTGTTGGTCCGTATGTCCCCATTAATAACTTTTGAACTAATCAGCATATTTTCATTAAATTTGATAATGATGTTCTGCCATTAAAAATAACTTCGGGTCGCATCATTTAACCCTCTTATCATCAATAATTTAAAAATGGTGGATGTTAAAATTTCCGAGATAATCTTTTTAATATCTTGAACTATTTATTGGACTTTCACGAAATTTATCAGGACTGATCGAGCCATAGAAGCATAAAAGCTGACCTTGATGACACACAATTAATCCTTTATCTTCTTCACCATTTAAAAACTGTGGATGTTCAGCTTTCAAAGGTTTCTCCCTAGTAACTTTTGAACTATAGTCAATATTTGATTGAATTTTATGAAATTTAGTAGGATATTTAGTAGGTAAAATTTAAGCTAATTTTTTAGATTTGTCAGTTTAAAAATGGCGGAGATTTAATTTTTTTTTTTTGAGATTTCTTTATAATAAGTATAGAATAATTTAAATAGATTTTTTTTTATGTCGTTCAACATATAGATTATGCCATTGAAGATGAGTTTGATGATATATATTTTATTTTCTTATATTTAATCATTATAAAATAAAGAAATTCGAAAATTAAGCAATTAATTTTTTCAAAACTGCTTGTTATATTCTATTATTATTATTATTATTACAGTACAAGTACTATTATTATTTTAATATTCGAATTCTCGAAAGTAAAAATATTTGTATTCTCTAACGAGGAAATATCGTTAAAATAATGGTGAAACATATACAAAACATAAATAAAATTTATCATGTAAAATACGTTAAATTGAATTACTTATAACAAAAATATATTTGATGCAGTTTATTATTAAATTTCGCATGTTTTTCCTTCTGAGGTATGAAAACGTCACATTTATGGAATTTAGTATAATAAATATAATGCTAATCATGGTAAATTCATTTCCGTTTTGTTATTTTAATTAAATGAAATGGATTCAAAATTAAAAATTATGAATTATTTAGCATATCGCAGACAAAGAAGAACATAACGTTACTGAAAAATAAATAATTCAATTAAAAACAGAATAATGTATAATTAAAACGTGTAAGGAGAAATATTTCCTTAACGATACGGTAACATCAGAGACGATAATAACAAGCAAATCTGTCCAGACATTTTTCCAATTTACTGCCTGGGGGTTTAAAACATCGGTAGAGAGGAGGCAACACTAAATAAATAAATACGAAACATTCCATCGTAAATTTGGTTAAAAATAATCTTGTCAGACCAAGTGTCGACGATATCATGCAAATAAGACGATATGTTAGGTGAAGTGGAAAGGCAAATTTTTACAGTTACAACCTTCGAAAATTTCTCCAAGGGGTAAAAAATATATATATTTAAATATAAACAAAATTATTACTCAGAAAGTTTTTAAATATCATACGGATATTATAAACGAATAAAAATGTTATAAGTTTCTATCAAAGTGCCAACACTTTAATACATATAAAATTATACAAGGAAAAAAAAAATTTTTCCTTTCCACTCTTTTTAACTTTGTTATCTGTTGTTGGATAATTTAATCAACGTGAAAATAATTCGTTGAAGAAATTTCAAATCAAAACGAAACTAAAATTTTTATTTGGTGTTCTTTTTTTTTTTTCTTTAAACTTTTGCTATTATTTTATTTTATTTTATTTTTTTTTGTTTTAATCTTATGGAACAGTGTCGGTTTTTATTTATTAATTTAATTTATTATTTATGTATTGTTTTAGATTAAGAATTCGCCAAAGTTAATTGCTGGATGATTTCCTAATCCCGAAAGATTGATGCATTTTGAATATTCATCAATCATGCGTAATGATTTCTTTATTAAAGATACGGAAAAATGTTATACATAACAAAGCAAAACTTTTAAGTACATACAATACTTTCTGGAATAGAAAATAAGTTAACTTATATTAGATTATGTTTTTTTGGGATCTAAAAATATAACTAATGGTAGAACGCAGGTGAATTTCTCGGTATAGATGTTGTATAAGTCTTTTTTCTTCATTGTTGGTTACAGTAACCACGTTTCTTGTCACCTGTCAGTTCCATAAGATTGTCACGTGTTCTAAGCCATCAACATCGAAAATAGTGAAGACTAACAGAACTCATGTCTGTAACTTGCTACGTTACCATCATTTCAGTATTGTGGCGTTACCACAATATCTAACGCTCTTGCTATTATGTAAATAACGTTACACGCAGTTTAATTATCCATTCTTGAAGTGATTATTTAAAAAAAATAAATAAATAAATATACGACTTAGTTTATCGTACGAACGAATGCAGATTTCGTAAAAGAATTTTATAGACCATTTAACGTTTTTATTTTTGGTCAGCAATCGATTTTTTGTTTACCATGCAAAGAATTATATATATATGTATGTCTTTCTAAATAGTTAAAAAATAAAATTTAATATATATTTATCGCTTTCTTTTTTTTTAATTAAAGTTTAGATGTAACGAAACATGACCTATTTATTGTATAATATACAGTAGTTTATTTTTTGATTTTACTCATTTTGCTATTAAATTTATATTCAAACCTTCGTGAATATTATGAGCTTGTCAGAAAGAAAATAACATTTCATTTTATTCTCTAAATCAAAATTTTATGATGCATTGAATTTATTTCGAAAAATCGTGATTTATGTATATGTATATGTATTCTAGAAAGAAAAAAGAGAGAGAGAGAAAAAGAGAGAGTGAGTGCTGTATTGTATACAATATATATGACAAAATATTTAATGTGCAATAACTGAATAATAAGAAATATCCATTTAAAAGATAGAAATTTTAAAATTGCAAGATATAGAAATAATAAATAAAAACACGTAATGCAATTGAATCGTAAGAGAATAGTCCGTTAAAATTTTTATTCGTTGTTAATACAATTTAGTTCTTGTCTGAAGGAATACTTTTTCATGTTTTATACTTATGTCTTCCGGTGATAAATAAGATATATTGCTTCAACAAACTTTAAATATATTCTTTCTTCTCTTACTCCATTACTATTTTATTTTCAAGAAATTCATCTATGTATCGCAGCTTTATGAAGAAAATCAATATTAGATTTTATTTACGATCGAAAATATATAATTTAAATATGAAAAAAATTTAAAATTTAAATTATATTTTGAATTATTTTTATTATTATTATTTTTATATATATATATTTCTTTTTTATTTTTGTAAAGAACGATTCTAAAATTGTATAAATTCGTAAGAATAATCTTGAGATGAAAATAAAAATTCGATGTATGAAATATATTTTTCTGCTTCCAAAAATTGGGATAAAAATTGATAGAATTATGGGAATTTCTAGCTAAGTAGTTGTAGGTAAAAAAACGACATACAAAAAAAAACAAAAAAGAAATACTATTACAGATATAACCGTTATAGCTTCATATAGCAGATTGAGAGTTCAAACAACGTAATAATAATTCTAGTTTATCAGTTCAATGTTTGTCGATTATCTCAACAATTGCACTATACTATTGCTAAATTCGTGCACATAAGTTTTAATATACAGCGACATTGAACCTTTTTGTTTCTTTCTAGTTTTTTTTCTGGTCTTATGGCAGATTTCATTTGCCAAAGATGTATTCCGAGTTTACGAATGTGATTTTCTCTCGATATTATTTTTTCTGATAATATTCCGTCATATCTTGTTTCCAGAACTCGTTGGAAAAGTAGATCTATAGAGTTGATTGGACAAGCTACCGTTGGTTATAAAAGGATAAACATTAACAGATGGGACTGGAATTAGGAAACCTGTGCTCTCTAGCGATAGTCGTATGATCGAATTTTATTTAACTCAAATTGATTAAGAGTTCATTTTTACTTATATAAAAGAACTTAATATAACTAAAGATCTTAAAAAAAAAAAATTACTTGCAGTATAGATGTCAATAACTTATAGATTGTGTACGGTCGTTTGTATACTTTTTCATTATAAAGTCTTTTAGAGGAAACTATTACTCAGCTGTCGAAATTCTAGTAAAGAGATCGTTTATTCTTATCTTAAAATATTGTAATTTTCATTTGTTTACTGAAGATATTATTTTTCCATAATTTTTTTTTTTCATTTATCGTTTTCGATTGTTGAATAATGGTTACAGATACTCAATGCAGATGATGAAGGAGATATGAAATCACTAGATAATGTATACGTAAATGATCCTATTATCAATATTACATTTGAAGTTTGCAATGTTTATTTTGGATTTAAAATCGTTGTTTACCTCGAAACATATATATTCATTCAAAATTAAGTAAAAAAAAAATGAGTATACGAGGACAATGATATCCTAATAGTGATCAATAATATGCTTTCTTTAACTTAAGATCCCCGGGATTACGAAAAAATACTCATCATATATGATATTTTCACCAATCTTACAAATTTTCCAGATTTTTTTTCTAGGAGTACATATACGATCAAGATGATTTATAAATTGAAAAATATACATAATATACTTTTCGATTTATCAATCATCTTGATCAGTAATAGACTTATTCCTTAATAATAATATGGCTATTGATCAGCATATAGACTATAAATCAATGCTATATTATATGATAGTATGGGTATTGAAAAATGTCGGCCATAGGATTTATATGCTTTATTATTCAAAAAAAAAAATTTGAACAATAAAGGAGTTTCTTACAAAAGTATCTATGAGGTATATTAAATGTTAGAAACATTCGACATCATGGGGCTTAAATATTTTAATAGATATATGATTCTGATAAGTAAACAAAAATTATTTATTTAATTTTATATACTAATTAATATTTAAATAATTTTCCAACGTTATAGAAAAGTAAATAAATAAAAATTAATTATATATTTTAAGTTATATAGAAGATAAATTGCATTTTAAAAAATTAGACAGTAAACAAATAACTATATTAAGAAGTAATGAATATGTATGAAAAATAATTTTGAAATAATTCAGTGTTTAAATTGATATATAATAACCATAATATTTTTAACAAAAGGGTTTATAGTAGGTAGAACAGCTATGATAAGTAAAAGAGATGTAAAAATTGTACTAATGTAAATATAAATACATATTTTTTAAAGATATATATAGGCTAAACTGATTAAAATTCGATTAGATTTTCTTAGAAATATTTCAAAAAATAATTCTAATGATTTTAGATTTTTTGTTTTTTTGGTTACATATAAAGACTCTTGGAGATGCTATGAAGATTTATGAAGTTTGCTTGAATATGTAGCACAATTTTACGATTTCAGTACTTTGCTTTATAAATCTTTTTATATTCTGTAAATACTTATTATTTTTCTAAGGATATTAAATATTAACTACCTTTTCTTCAAGATAATTAAATTTTCAGATATTCAGAGCAGAAGAATAATTATTAGGCTACTTGATTTTCAAACATGTCTACTCCATACTGCCTAAGTTAGAATGGATTTCCGTGCAGACCTAATGGAGTTTTTAAGAGATCGTAATTGTTGGTTGCCATTTGCACCAAATCTCATTCCTGCTATTCGGCAATCATTAAATGTTGACATTTACGCTTACGTGCTTTTCTGATCTCTAAATTCTGGATATACTTGGAGAACATTAAAGCATAAAATTGAAAATGGTAGCGTCAAAATACAATAATCTACTGTACATAGTTGTTTTACATAATATAGATTAATCTTCCTTATTTTATGGGATCGTATCTAAAAGTTTAAAATTGATTATTAGTTTAACGAAGTATTTTTTTTTCATTCGAATAATTTTATTTGAAGTAATTCATCTATTAGTATAATAACAAAAAGACCTGTGGATGCCATAAAAAATAAATCAGATCAATGCAGTGGCTATCATACGGTTCCGAATTGAATCCCATTGAGCATCGAAGTGATGAGTTGGGATTAGAACAGGGCCGAGTCTACCCTTTTGATAGTGGAACTCTATAATGCATTGAAGGAATGGAACGTAATACTATCTTTCTTCTGCCAAAAATTAGTGAAAAATCTTCAGGAATGAGATGATATAATAACTAAACTGAAGATGAGACAATAATGTATTTTTTATTTATTTATTTATTTATAACGAATGATACTTTTCACAGAACTATATACTGCGTCAATAATGCTTTAAAATTTAGCACAATTTATGAAAAGATACAGTTTAATAAAGTCGTAACAGTTGATTTACCTGTTTTTAATTCAATATAAACATTTTTAAATCGAATTTTTTGCAAGGCGATATAAATATTATCCAAATTATAATATAAAATTCTCCACTTCAAATTCGATAAGTAATGGTAAACTGAAGATCAGACAATATTTTTAAAGAAAAAAAAATTGCTAATTTTTTTTTTCACTATTAAACAAAGACAATTAAATATGAAATTTTTCCTAGATAAATTTTTTGATAATTTTAATTAAATTCTGCGACTTTTCACATAGATTAATTTCATTATTTACAGTTTAGTTTACGATATTAAAATATTTTCATTAATATAAAGCATTTTTCATTATAAAAAAAAATTCAGGACGCATTTTTAACACTACGTTACTTTATTATTACAGTTAAAATAACTGATTATAATCAACTTTAATATTTTACAGTCGTAATAAAGAAGGAAAGACTAAATGAAAAATAACTAGAGAAATATTTGAAATAATTTGTTTTGAAAAATTATTTCTTTTACGGTTTTACTCAATTATTTATTACTGTATAATAATTTAAAATATATTAAATGCTATAAATTAATTTTATTAATTAAATTTCGGAATTTATGCATCTCATTCTAGAAAAATCGTCTAAAAATATTTTATGA
Organism: Androctonus mauritanicus; assembly: GCA_011317285.2. Lineage (NCBI taxonomy): Eukaryota > Metazoa > Arthropoda > Arachnida > Scorpiones > Buthidae > Androctonus > Androctonus mauritanicus. The sequence continues at coordinate 15,593 of WUQG02182986.1, forward strand.
CTCTTGATAATTTTTATTTAAGTTTCTTTAATAGATAAACGTTGCTCTATCTTATTTTGACTAATAAAATTTTGATTCATTTCACAAAAATTAATTCTTCAACACTTAATCAGGTTCTTTTTAACGAGTAATTTATCTTTTTATTTAAAGCTTTCAATTTTCTTTCGGAAATTAACGGAATTAAAGAACTTTTTTTTTTTTTTATTTCTTAAAAGTGATTAGCACCTTTAATGAACATTTTCCTTGTTTTTAACGTAGGAAAACTTTTAAAAGAATTTTATTCAATAATTTAATTTTAATTTTTTTAAATTTAACTTACGTAAACATAAAATAATTATTTATTAAAATATTATTATTGTTCAAGAAAATGGGAGACTTTTTAATTATTAAAATCATAATTAATTTCATTATAGTTGTTATTGTAATTATTTTCAATGTTTAATAAATGTAAATTTTTAAAATTTTTCTAACTTTAGTGTTTTGTTATTTATTTATTTATTTATTTTTTTTTTTTAGTATTTTTTATTTTAAATATTTGATTATCAGTTTTTAATTTTTTCAATGCCTGTTTCACAAATTAGTGGTTAAAGTTTTCTTTATTTATTTCAATAAAAATGTTCAAAAACTTAAAAAATTAAATTTGTAATCATAATTCATTTATATTAAACTTTTCAGCTACTGAAAAAATAAAAAAATAAAAAAAAATAAAATAATGATTCCAGATAAAATGACGTAAAGAAGAAAATTAATTATTGTAGATATAACAGTTTATAAATTAATGACAAAAAAAAAAATAAATAAAAGAAGAAAGTTTTCATTTAAATGAAATTTTCTTTTGTTTAAAATAATTATGCATCGAACATGTAGAAAGAAAATTTAAAATTATAAAAATTATTTCTTTACTTAAAAATAAATTTATGAATAAATAAACGACTTTCATAAAATATATAGATAAAAATTATAAAATTTAAAAGTTTTTTGATGTTTAAAAATCTTTAAATGTTTTTACATTTTTTTTAGAAATTTTTTATGATATTTTCTTGTTTTTTTTTATGTGATAACGATATATTTGTAAAACGATGAAGAAAATAATAATAATAATAAATTTGATTCTCGTTGTTTTTAGATCGTATCACAAATTTCGAATAAATAAATAAAAAAAAATATATTTTTACTACTTCATAGCCGTACTTATTTATTTTAAGCGCAAAGATAAACTGCTATTGATGAGATATATAAGATACTATATATATAGTTACTGTAGCAAGAACAAATCTAAAATGTTGACTAGAAAATATTTATCTCGCGTGATTGATTCATGTGAATTTTATGGCACCACATGTATTTCACTGTGTCATTGATCTCCTAATATGAAGAAATTCTTGTCTTGACTTAAAATATCATTTTTTTTTTTATGTAATTCCAAGTTTTCATATAATAATTTTACTTTTTTTTTTATATTTTAAATAAATCATTAAGATTGTTTGCTGCGTGATATTCGCTTAAAATTCATGCCTACGTTCTACTTTTATTTTTAAATTATTTAATTTAAATTTACTTTATTTTAATGCATGTATACAAATCATTATAAACTTAATTTATTAATAAATATTATATATTTTCTTTTATTACTAAAATTCAAATGCAAATTAAATAAATATTTATTTATAATTTTGTTAGCTATTATGCTAAAAATTATGTTTATATAAGTCTCCTAGTTTAAACTAATATCTGTGATTATTCTTCCTGAATTTTATTTTATTTTTATCACCAACTGATCCTGATTTATTTGTATAATTTATTAATGAGATTTTATCTTTATTGCTAATAAATTACTATTATTTATGTTGTACTTAAGTAATCTAAAGTTATTTATTTCTATTTTTATGCTAACTCTTAATAGAAATATAAATATGTAGAATATATAATTATGCATTCAGGCCAATTTTGAGTTTATAATTATTAAAAAAAAAAAAAAAATTTAGCACAAACGATATTTCTCAAATAATGACATATACAAAGTATGAAACCATGAATGTTTATAAAAGTAATAAAAATTCGGAAAATTTGTATATAATGATGCATATTAAATGATAATATTTAAAATGTGCAATTTTTATGAATTTTATGTCTAAAAAAATGCAAAAATGTTAATATATATATTTTAAAATGATTTAATTATTTTACCATTTTTACTGGAATATTTCAGTAAAGAAAAAAAAACTCAAATTTCAATTATAATCCTGTTAATATATTTTTAATTATATTCATCGATTAACATTTATTTTAATTGTAACAAATTAACAATACAGTGCTATTTTTTTTTTTTTTTTTTTTGTGGTTAAAAATAAGCGAACAAACTAACTCCACCCGTCTCTTGACAGAATGAAATACTTTCATATGATTACGATTATCCGAATTGATGATATTCACATAAAAGGAAAAAAAAAAATGTTTTCTGGTTAACATAATCAGGTTATTTTAAAAAACTGTAGTTATGCATAGACTTATTTTTAAAAAAAATTACAAATACTGCAATTCTTTATTGAAAAGTATGCATAGTTTCTCCGAACTGTTCATTTGCTTAATGATTAACAGTATGGTTGTTCTACAAGAATTCCAAACATATGATCGTCATTGCAGATTCTCCAAACTAGAAGTGTTGAATCAACAATTGCTTTAATTACGTGCAAAGCAGGTATACACCTTTTCTCATTTGACAATTAATCCTATAATATGTATGAACGCAAACCGCCAAGATAGGTGTTTGGTGCTTGATATCATTAGCTACAGTTTGCTAAATTTAGCTTGTTAGTAAACGAGTTAAAGAGAATAAATTCAGAAAGCCTTCACTGAAGATAGTAAAATTGTCAAACGGAAAATTATTTATGTATTTTGTTTATTTTTCCCGGTAACAGTTTTTTTTTCCAAATAATAATTATCCAAAATATTTTGCATATAAGAAACCTAACGCTTTTATAAATATTTGAGTATTAATAATGTATAGTATTCGTAATTACGAATAATAATATCAAAGTTGAATTTCTCCTATTACGTTAATAAGTTACGAAACCATGTAGAAAATTAATATTGATAGATTGTTGATAGTTATACTATTTTATGTAACTTCTGTTTAATTTATTCTTCTTCAAATTGTCTTAAAAATTTATGAAAATATAAATACTGTAGGCTATTACTAAATGCATTTTACACTCGGGGGAAGATGGCACAGTTAACAATAACTTTATTTATCATGAACATGTGGAGTGGGAAAAAAATATGTAAATTATATCAATATATATCTTGCTTATTTAATTATTAACTGAGAAAATAAAAAATTGATTTTTTTGAACGTGTAACGGTAAAAAGGGCAATTAAATTAAATGAAACAAAACTGATATCTTTCCCCACCATGGGGGAAGATGGCACAACACATGAGGTTTACAACAGCAGAAAAAAAAACACATTTAAAAGAACATTTTATATGTATATGACATTTAGAAAATGTGACTTTGCAATGCAAAAGAAAAAGAATGGGAGAAAGCACACTAATCTCTAGCATTTTTTGCAAGTGGAATTGTCTTCACTACAAATTTCTTTCATTTAATGCATTCAATCCAGTCACATTTTCGTTCCTTCTTATAATAATAATATGCCTCACACTCAACACAAAAATCCTGATATTCAACATCGTCGCCATTACTACTGCCTACCACAATATCCTGAATTGAAGAGGATGATAACGATGATGATGACGAACTCAATTTTCTTTTTCTCAAAACTCAATCTTCCCCTAATCACAAAACTCTCATCTTCCCCACTCTTGTCTTCTCCCGAGTTATCTTATACACTGCATTTATTAAAGATCGTCTTAATATATTTTATGCTATTTTCTAATTTTTTTTGATGAAGTTAAATTACTATTTTTAATTATTTTCATTTCCATTCTGAACGAATCTGAATAGCAAACGCATTAAAATATTTAATTCTAATTCTACTCTTCGATATATAAAACTATTTAAATTTTAAATAAATAAATAAATAAAAACTCGAATCGTGTTTATTTAAATGGTTTCATTTAGATCCGTCGCTATATTTATGGGAATCTTTACGGATTTAAATAATACTAATTAAGAAAATAGCAACAATTATTTTAAAAGCTCTTCGGGTTTTCGTTTTATATTAATTATAATTCTTTTAATAGCATTTAAGTAACTAATATAACAGCTTTATACGTAATCTTGCACTTTAAAAAATAAATTACTGTACAGCATCTGTCTGCATATCGGCTTAAATCTTTTTATATTTTGTTTGCTCTTCCGATTAAAAATTTTACGATTGCGAAAATTCATTTAATACGAAAGAAAAGAAAAAAAAAAGAGAGAGAGCGAGCATAAATATCCTTTTTTTTTATTTTTTCCTTTAATTTTTAGATAACTTTAATTATTGCAAATTTAATATTTCGGTATTTGGTCGCATCAATAATTCTCCTATAAAATATTGATAAAGATTTTGCTATATTTTTAACGAAGAGGAAATAATGAATATTTTTTAACGAGTATATATCATAAATCACTTTAATCGCGTTTTATTGTTGTTAGTTATAGTCTTTTTGACAAATGAATCTTAATATCAATTAAATTACTCGTTGCTATTGTTAAACATATTAAATAAAGGCGTTAATTTTTCTTCATTACTTCCGAAGTGCATTATTTATGGATCAATCAGTCATTTCGCAATGATAATTATTGCTTATTAATATAAATAATAGGTATTAATACCGTAGAAATAACTTAAAATGAGATTAATGTTAGTGTCCTTGACCTGATTGATCTCGGAAGCTTTGCTAAAGGTGCGGTCAGGTGCCGGGTGTGGCTGTCTAAATCTCCTATGACATTGAATCCCCGATGATAAGAGATATCTTCTTTCACCCATAATCTGTTAAGTAAAGCAAAAGCTTCGAGAAAAATATTCTCTCTCTTTAATCCTATTAATAAAATTTATGTCGATATCATCTTTCCTTAATTAAGACATTAAGACATTATATAAGTCGTTTAATGGCCGCTACTTATTTATTAACTTTTTTTTTTTTAAGACCATGAAAAAAGAAGAAAAGAAAATAGTGGATTTTTCGAGACGACGTTTGGGAATTTTTCTGCTTAATTAAGAATTTCGATAGGCATCAGATCGAAAATATAAATATAATCAAAAGTTTTCAATATATAGGTCAAAACAGTAAAGTTTTTAAGGACTACCAAAGGCCAGTAATGGTAAAATCAATGGTAGAGAGGTATTAAATCGAATTTCTGTTCTTTTGTTGAAGTATTGAGAACAGATTGCAACGTTCGGCTAAAAGACGAAATATTAGTTGATGGAAAATAAATTCACATCTGTTCATCCTATTTCGGAATATGCTTGAGTTGCTTTAACAAAAAAAAAAAAAAAATATGCCATAAAAATGATAAAAATATTTAAATAATGGTAGCATATCATAATTAAAATACAGTATTTGTCTTTAGAAACTTCTCACGTTTCTAAACATACAATATTTTAACTCTTGCGTTATAATATAAAATTTTCTCTATTAGTTGTATAACTGACTACATTCCGGAATTTTTTCTTTGATAAATTTTTTATCTATTAAAACATGAAATTTTTAAATGGGTTATGTAATGGATTACGCGCTGAATTAATTTGATCATCGCCAATCTTATTATTAATAAGCGAATTGAACAAAAAAAAAAAAAAAAAAAATTACTCGAATAATTCGGATTTCGTGATCTCAAATAAACTAGACGAACTAACAAATGTCAAGATACGGTTCTTAACAATCTTTCTAACTAATTCAGAATTTCTTTTGTCTGTTTTTTTTGTGTTTTCCCCCCCTCTATCGAATAATAGTTATAGTCCAAAAATACTGATAAGACTGAACAAACCGATATTCATTATTTGAACATTAAAAAATAGCAAACTTTTTCTTGTTTTTTTTTTTTTTCTTTCTTTCTTATAAAATTATTCCCATTTCTAAATTTACTCCTAACCGAAATTATTAAAACTGAAGCAAAGAGAAAATTGATTTCAATAATATTTTTTCCAAATCGAGATCTTTTTTGACTGATTTCTTTTCTTTTCCGAATATCTGCTTATGGCATGCAATTTCTTAAATTCTTTGAATTCATTTCAACTTACAACACCTGTGCATTTTTAAACATTTTTTTTTTTTCTTCTTCTTCTTATGAAAATTGAAAAAGAGAATAAATAAAACATTTTAGCAGAACCAGATGAGAATGTTCACTTCCTTCTATTTTTGGGAAAAATTCAATTTTTGCTTTCATTACTTAGGTAGACCGTGGTTTGACACCATGTGAAAAGTTCAGACAGAATCATATGCTATTATATTATACATCTGTGAAAGAGAAACTGGAAATCATCGATTGTCTTCTCTGTACTGTTCGCTAACTTCAGATACTTGTAAGGAATTTTCTTTTCTTTTTTTTTTTTTTTTAAAAAAAAGAGACAAGTAGTATTCAAAAATTGATGCCATTAAATTAATGTTGAATATTTTTGATAACGGTATAAAATACACGATTTAAGCAGGTTTAATCTCTCAATATGACATCAAAGGAAAATATCAACGTGGAATTTACCAAAAAGTTTCGTTAAGTAATTCTGATACAATCCGAAAACTTGTAAAAAAAATACAGTTTTTGTTTTATCAATTATACCAATTAAACTAAATAAAAATTTCATTTTTAATTTAAATTTTAATGAATGTCAAAGAACTTTTAAGGACGATTATTTTCTGCTCTTTAATCACAAAATAGTAGAGTAGAGCGGGGCTGGTTGAGCATGTTTTGGTTTGAAGGAGTATAAATATTTTTCTATTTACAGTACGAAAATAAAAATCAAGCCAAATGGTGCGTTAGACATCAGAATTCTTAATT
>WUQG02183097.1:0-22531 GCA_011317285.2 Androctonus mauritanicus
GTGGGACCCGAGACTCGAACCCGGGTCCTCCAGAGTGGAAAGCCGAAGCGTTTCCACGCGGCCAATCCGGCCGACCAGTGAGATACATTTGGAGACAGCCACTTTTAGAGCCCAACATAGGCTGCTGACACTCATGGTGGGATCTACCGGAAAATTGAAGGATAGGGTTCAACGGCCGGATCTAGAATCCTCTTGAAAGATTACAAGTAGGAATTCGGAACAGGACCCATCTTTCAAGGTCACAAACGACTGCCTTATCACACGGATTTTAGCGGTAGCCACTTTACAACTCATCACGAACTGGTTAACAGCTGCGAAGAGTTAATTGGAATACTGAAGGATAGAAAATCTAGAAAAATAGGAAGAAGTTCTTAATAATCAAATGTATAAAAGGATATGAGAATATGGACTATTTAAATGCCAGTCCTTAACGGATATGCTAGAAAATAAAAAATATGCATAGAAAGTGTTAAATTATATTTTTGAGTAGCCAAATTTTCTAACCATTCCCAATTAATTGGTAACGTGCTAAAAACTTACAAAGACACGAAATGAAATATTTGAAGATCTATTTCTTGAATTTTCATCTAGGTTTCTTTTGTAAAACTTTACAGAGAGAATGAACGTTGACTGATACTGTATTTTATCAAGATATCGCTCTCATGGAATAACCATTCTAAAGCATATGGATTCCGGTAATGCCTATCATTATTGTTCAATCTTTCTTAGAGATGAATTGTTAGCTTTTTATAAGCATAAATATATCATTAAAAGATTATTATTATAATGTTTTTGTATACGAATCATATACATTCTTAATGAAAAAACAATAAATTTTTATTTTTCATAAAAAATATGATATAATTTTGAAATGCATATCTTATTTGAATTCAGCCTAACAATTCTGTAAGAAACAATTTACTTTATTTGCCAGGTGAAAGAATTTGCCGTTAAGTATTGCTACTGTTATCCAAAGTTTTGTTTTTAGATGAAGAATAGAAGTAAAACCATCATTCATCACGAGACAAATTCTCTTCTATATACTGAAAATGATATTTGGATTGGATTCAACACAAGTTATTTAGAGGACTGACATAGAAACACAGACATGGTGATCTAATATACTTCAAGAAAATAGATCAAATAATACTAAAGAGTATGTACATTTGGAAAAGGCACATTGATGTAATATCAAATAAACCTTTAATAATTTTAAACCTTTCTTTAAAATTATATTTACTGTTTATATCATCATCAATACTCATAAAGCAAAAAACTGTTTGTTTTTCGTAGCTACAGATTCTATATACTGTTTATGTTAATAGAGATCGATCATTTTTATTTTCTCTGTCATTTCGATTTAATATGATCGTACTTGTATCGATTGAAAGACATCTATATCCCATAATAGTCTTTTAAAGAGATAATTGCAGTTCTAAGTTGATATAAAAGGAAATTTAGTAAAAACACCGGCACAGTGTTTTTTAATTCCTTTTATATATATATGAAGAAAACAAAACAATTATTATATGCTGTATTTTAAAGACAATAAATATATAATATATGGTTTATGTGAACTATTCTTTCTATAAAAACAGTTGCATTTTATAATATCTGATGAATTATCAAGTATATTGATTTTTAAGTTTAATTGCCTAATATGATTATTAATAATAGAAATAATTTTTAAATTAGTACTAAGTATCAAAAAAATAATTTTACAGTAAATTTTACATATAGCTCATTTTCTTCTTTTCATTAAAGATTTTACTCTCTAATTCACAAAAAAAATACACATTTCTTTATTAATATAAAAGTTTTCTTATTTTAAAAATATCATAATCATAGAAAGTTTAGTAATAGGCTATAATTTAATTTTTTTACATGTGAAATTTTTCAAAATATCATTTCGATGTTTTCATTACATTAAATTATTTCAAGAAGAAAATCACAGATATATATATCTCTGAGAGTTATTGTGATTACTGATTTTATATAAAATATTTTATAATATCAAATCACAATCATAATTCTATATTAAATTTAATTATGCATTTCTATAAAATTTGAGATTTATTTTTTTATATTACTCTCATGGAAATAAAAAGCTGATGATAAGGATCGAATTAACTCTAACTTTTAAAAGAACTGTGTTGCATTAAAATCTTGTGCAGCTTACTAATTTTGTAGAGTACAATTAAGTTCCCAAAATAAATTTATATCGAACATTGTTACTAGATAAATATTTTTATCTAATTCATTGTCTGCTGTTAGTTCTTTGCATGATGTATCTTCAAATTAAACAAGCAATGACGTTAATTTCAATTATATAAATCACTTAGCACTATGTAGTTTTCCGGAGTAGTTTATATTATCAGTTCATGTTTGTTCAAATCCTAAATATAGAATCCAATTTATGCTGATTCTACAGCGTATAATTTCGGTGGAGATGGCACCGATCTATATTTAGAATACCCATTAAGACCATTCAAGTCCTCAAGATAGCACAGAACTGAGACAAGAAATCCAAATTCCCAGGAAAAATCTTAAGATCAAGAAATTCAATTAGGATAAGTCCTGAACGGAAAGCCAGTGTTTTTCCAATACGAATATTTTTTAATCTATATTTCATATTTCAACTAACACAAACAATTTTTACCAAACGTAAAAAAAAACTGTTTTAACGGAATGAAATTTTATATGTTAGTACGTATTATTTTTATTTTATTTTATTCTCATTATATATTTATGATCCAGCTGGTATCAACATTTCATTTAGTGAATGGTAATTTTGTACTTTTTAAAATAAATCATTTTTATCGATATTTAATCCTATATTCATATCGTGAATCGGGGAAAATTGACCAACTTTTTCTTTCTGATCCTAAAACTCACATTAAATTTGAATATTTTCATTTCATATGTTTTGTACTTAAACTTACATATGATTCAATTAAAAACTTTGAAATAATAATCAGGTCATTATTTATAATTTTTAAAAAAAGTTACAATTTGTCATCTTACCCCGAATATTCAGGGTAAGATGCCACTGAACTTTTGATGATATTCACTTTAAGAAATAGCAAAAATGAACTCTTTACTCATCCAATAAACTTGTTCGCTATATCATGTATATTTTAATAGAATAAATTGTTAAGTTTCTATAAAATTAGAAGAATTAAATAAAATCGAATCTTTAGGTATCGTATATATCCAGTGACCAAGTTGCGGCTGGTGAGCCACATGCGACTCTGTTACCTTTAGTGTGGCTCCATATCGTTAAAGTCAAGAATTAATATAAAGTAATCGCTTTCAATTAAGAAAGATGTAGGAGTTGTCCATATAAAATAAGCTATCTCAAACATTTAATAGAAAATGGATTTAACAGTTTTTCTAAACCCTTCATATACAATTAGCATTAAACATATAATGAATTATTTATTATGTGGGCCCATGCTAAATTTTCATCGTAATTTTTCTACAATCTCTTTTTTACGTCCTGTAAGGTAGGTAATAGGCCTACCATATATCTGTGAAGCATTGAAGCAACTCATGCCTCCTGAGTGATTTATATGTTATGCTCTAACAGTAAGTTTTAAACTTTCTTCAAGCCAAAGACCTCTGCTTGAATTCTAATATATGTTCTTATCATTTAATTTATGAAAACAAATTATAAATACAAAAATTTAAATTCGGCACCTAACCATGAAGCAAAAATTGCCATCTTTCCCGTCGATCAAGGTGAGATGCAACTTTTAGTTACCTGACTTAAAATGGCTAAATTAGAACGAAATCGAAAGCAAAGTATTCTTTAAAGTATCCACTACTTATTACATATATTAATTTTTACTATGCTGATATTATTACGATTAATAATACTTCAAAAAATGACTGTATAATTTTTGATGAAAATTCCAACAATCACTGGGAATTTTTCGATTTCTAATGCGAGTAATTGATAATAGTCACTTCTATATTTTTGACGGGCTTATAGGAGATTAGAATAAACTACTTTCTATCACCACCTGTTTAAATAATAACGAACTAGGAAAAAAAAAAAAAAAAAAAAACATCTTGCCCGATTCACTATAACTGTTTTGATGAAATTCGGCTGTAAAAATATACTTAATATTATCTAAAAACTATTAAGAGAATATTATCTATGAAAGGTAGAATATTAAAAATTTGATTTAATAATTGTTTTATTGAAAGATAAAGTGAAGAAATTTGTTAAAAAAATAAATTTTATTCTTCAATTTATTTAATATTTTTCGAAAACTAAAGTTAGTTTTATACCTCCCTACTAATTTAAGAATATGGATGGTGAATAAATTTGAAGTCTCTACAAACTAGCCATCGCCAAACAAAGATAAACTTTTGAGAACAGCAAAATATCGTAATGAATCCAATTCAAATGCGCAGAAAAAATTATTATTATTCTGTTATTTTTAGTTATTAATGTTTTAAATTATAGAAACCAACGTGTAGAAAATATCACAGTAAAAATTTTAAAAAATTCAATTATATATATATCAATAAATATGTAACTGCATTTCATAAAAATTCGAGTTTAGAAAATCTAAGAACACAAGTTTTCAAAATAGTTGTTTATATCAATAATTTATAGAAAAACTATACTAATTATTTATTATTAATAAATAAAACTAATATGTACTCTATTTTAATCATTAATATATAGTTGTTTATATCATTAATATTCTCATTTTTAATGTTTAAAAATTTATGTCTGAATAATACCATAGACGTTTAAGAAATTCGTATGATTATATAGGAAAAAAATTTTAAATATTTCTGTTATTGATAATTCTCTTCACATTTTCCAACTAAACTTGATTAAAAAAAAAAAAAAAAAAAAATATTAATAAATTAAAAAAACAAAATATGTAAAGATCTTTTTTCTAAAGATGACTAGTATTTTTGATATTTTAGTAATATGTTTTAGAATATTTCTAAAATAATTATTGAATCATCAAGTACTATTAACTGCATTCCCAAAAATGAGATATTGCTACATAATTTTTTTTAAAACTTTTACAGATTTTCCTTATTTGTATTGTTAGTCCTTAGCGCTATTTCCTTTTTAGTCTTTCATCATCATTATTTTTGAAGTTATTCAATTATTATTTTCTTTTTTTTTACCATTTAGAAAAGTCTTTTAATAGAAAAATTTTATAAACTTTTGATTATTACTATTCATAATAGTGGGAAAAAGTATCATATACTCTCCTGCCGAATGAGTTTTACCTTCCTACAGAAACTGAAGGCACGCCTAAATATAAACTGTAAAAACAGGATCGAAATGTAAACAATCCTAAATGTTTTCTCAAACTGAATGCTTCATTTCCATGCGAAACGATTACATATATTTCTGTTATAGAATATAAAACAGAAAAGAAAAATAAACGAAAAAATAGAAAACATCTTTGTACCATCTTGTAAGAAAATAAAACATGATTTGTCTATACTGACATCTACCGAAGTCTCAAAATGAATGCAGAATGAACGTAGGCGGTGACGGGATAATTACGTCATAGTCTTTTTCTGTCCAAGTATTGCTTCCTTACAACATAAAAAAAACTATACATAAACGAATCGTCATTGTAAATGAATGCGGAATGAATATCCTAACCTATCGAAACAATGAAAACATTTTTAAATGATAGAAATTTATGTAATATTAAATATATATATATATATATATATATATTATAAATTTAAGATGAAAATTCCTAATGTAAATGTATTAAAATTTCATATTTTTCATTTTTTAAATATTTAAGGGTGAAACTTCTGCAAACAACAAATAATTCGTAGTAAAAAAATTTATTTCAATATATTACTAAATAGCAGCATCGGTGCTATTTAATTATGCGTAAGATCGACTGTTAAATTAGATAAAAATAATATATTTTATATATAACCATAGTTAAAACAAGCAGATGAAGAGCTACATCATAAACTGTTATATAGTAATAGATCTTATACAACGTTTTGTGCATAGTAGAATACTGTATTACATAGTTTACACTGACTTGCGAGTTATTTTTTCAGTTAATTAAAAATATTTAAAAAGTTAAAAAGTGACTTTTAAAAAAATAAATTATGAGTCAGAAAACGTAAAACTATATTTATCTAATAATGCAAGCTTGTAAATGGATTTGTGTTTATTTATAAAGGACGACGGAGGAAAACAAGATATTTTCTACTGGTAGCAAATGCATCTTTTAATTTAAAAATGAAGCTTTACATTGCACTTAAAATATATTCAATTTTTATAAAGAATATTTCATTTTAAAATGTGTATATTTCGAAAAATGCTCCCAGTCAAAATAAATGTTACAGATAAAGAAACTTAATCTGCAAAACATGTAATATATCCTTATACATAATTACAAAACTAAAATAATTCCACGATTAAGAAATAATGATGCAAGAAAAATAATAGACAAACTGAAATTATTATTTACACAATTCAAATAAAAAAAGTTATCTCGTCTAGTTGAATCAATAATCGTTTCGTTTAGTTTAGTTTATGCCTCTAAAAGTGAAAAATCAATTCAATAAGAAATACAAAATCTCCCATTCTGCAACTGAAACTAGTTCAAATTAATCGATGAACAATTGATGTATCTTTTATTTACAATTTTCATTTCAGATCTGCATATAATTATTATTCTATATACTGCTTTGAACATATTTACAAACTAGTTTATATATCAGGCGTTGTCCGAACATTTCTTGCACAAAATTGTTTTCCTATAAGTATATGCATAGTTATAATAACGCTAATTATTTTAAAGCCCATAAGACTTTGAATGAAATATATACTAGTTAAAAAATAAAACTCTTTTAAAATTAACATTAAAATGTGTTGTTTCATATATTATTATTGAAGAAAATTAAAGGTTCCTGAGACATAATCGTCCTTTTTGAGCAGCTGGCTGGCTGCCAAATAAGTAATGTACCTTTCTCTTGAAAAATCTGTGATCGATTCTGGGTCATATATCTCCAAATTTTTTTTCAGAGGACAGAGTTCGGTTCTTTGATCTTATCCTTCACCATCGCCTGATCGCATCACAATTTGACTGGTTCACGATTAAATCCTAACTGGCTCGTCATTACCTATCTCACGTAAAGATTCAACGGTGCAAAATCTTTCAAAATACTTAAATGAGTCGAACCTTTTCAATCCTTATTCTTTAGCATATCCGATTCTATGAAAAAGTCCCGACTTTTGTAGCCAATAATTAGTAAAAAGGTGTATCATAGAAAAAAAAACTGTCGTTTGTGGATTTTAAATTGGGTGAAAATCAGCAATATTTTTGAAATCGGTGTAAAGAAACCGCTAAAGCAGTGCCATGCAATATTTTACAAAAAAGTTTTAAGTTTTTAGCCAAATTTCAAATTACTGGTCCAATTGCCAGAGTTTACATCCTTTTTTAGTTATTTCATAATCAAATAAAACAAATTTAAATAAAAATCTAAATAAGTAATATTAAATAATTAATGTGTTCGTTAAAAATCATAATATTTTTCTTGTCCTTCATAATTTTCTCTCAATATTTCCTTTCAATTTTCATTATATTTGGTATTGCACTACCTATAGCTAGCTAACTTGAATAAGCTCTCAAATTTTCAGGATCATAAATTTTATTTCCTGGGAAATTATTGCTATCTTAACATATTGTCCATTATTATAGATAATGTTTAATTCAGAAAAATAAATACAATATAAATATGAAATGACTGAATCAAATTACAAATAAAATATTTTTTCCCTAATAAACTTTACGGTAAAGAAAAATGTTTGTATCAATAATCAAATACAGTATATTCCCAATTAATCGTGGTACTGGAAGAATGAATTACCCTGAATAATCCACAAAATATTCAGAAACATCTGAATTATGGTTAATATGCAATATATTAAAAAATAAATAAATAAATAAATTCCATGCACACATATATCTAAACGTTCTATAATTTATTGAAAAAGGAAACAAACATAGCGATAATTTCTTGCTGAAAATTGGTTTATTTGTACCAAGAAATTATCGCAATATTTACAATTTTGTTTCTAATTTTTATCGCAAGTTATTTAAGATATAATAAAGAAATTAATCTGGGGCTTTTTAAAATATTTAAGATAGCGCATCTAAAACAAAATACCGATAATTAACCATCACTTCCCGGTTGCGGATATCCGCCGGTTAGTCCAATCCTAGATAATCGGAAGTCTATTATAATTTAAAATATGCAACAATTATATAATCTACACAGCTATAACTTATATGCAAAAAAATAAAATGTATTTTTTATGAATAAATATTTGTGGTAGGAGAGACCGGGGCTGATTGTAACACATTTTATTTCGTGCTATGAAAATTTTATCCCGGTTGAGGATATTCCTACCACAAACATTTATTCATAAAAAAAAAATATATTGTATTTTTTGCATATAAGTTACAGCTGTGTAGATTATATAATTATTATATATTTTAAATTATAATAGATACCGTCAGGATAGATATTTCAGGCTACGTCTAGAAAAGAAATAGCGATAATTTTACTATTAAAATATATATAACTTATAAAGTTTGGTCATTTTCTGAAATATCCAAATTATTTTATAAATATTTAAATTAATTTATTTTTTTTTCTGATCTAGTATAATTCTTCACTTTGTCATTGAATTTTTTTCTATTACTGTTTAATGTTATACTATGATATATATTTAGAGTAGATTACTTTTAGAGATGAATCTAAAAAAAAAATGAAATAAATTTCAAAAAAAAGTTTAGAAAATTTGGAAAATAAACAAAAGAAACTTCATAAAATTTTGAATTAAAACAAATTAAAAATATAGTATTTGAAATATTTTAGTTTTAAATGATATAACCTAAATACTGTACTATATATATATATATATATATCAAATTAGACCTCTTTTTATAATTTCATTAAATATTTCCCATATTTTTCGATATAAATTAAAAAAAAAACTCTTCACTACGATTAAATTCAGATACCGTCCTTAGAATATGTTGTTATTAAATGGAGTCGATGAAGTATAAAAGATTACATTAATGAATCGATGAAGTATAAAGGATTTCTATAAAGGATCGTGAATCCAGAAAGTTTGGGAATCTCTAGTTTGAAAGGTATGATCACAGTTAGAATTAACATATAACTGAAGGATAAGTTAGTTTCCACCACTATAAATGTAAGCTTTTACATGGTTATTACACAAGAATAATTACTAACAATGTTAATATACATTAATTCAATTGTTAATATACATTACCATGATATTAACAATTGAAATAATCTATAAAACTTTTAAATTATGATTTTTTTTTATTTACGTCTTTCTTAAAACGTTTTTATTAAATTAATAGCATTTATTTGCGTCAGCTAACGTTAACGGTTAAAACAGGATCGGAAGGCAATCTTTACTAGACAACTTCGTGCGTAATTTCGAGATTTTTGAGGAAATCAGGAATGAGTAACAGCTAGTTACAACCGACTTCTAGCTCCAACTTTCCTACTTTTTTCATTTAAAAATGAAATATTTAAATTATAGTTGAATATTCTTCAAAATCATACAGGATATGTGTGTTGGTTTTTCATCCAGTTCTTGTATAGACTCAATATAATCTTTTTGTCCTGCAACATTAAGGGCCGGTTTTACAATGTCCCAAATAAGTTTCTGTTAGCTTTAACCGCTAGTTATTTATTTTGCAATTATTAGATAAACGCTAACTGATAGTTTAATATTAGTAACTACCAATTAGCGTTTATCTAACAATTGTAAAAATAAATAAATAGGTGTAATAAAGCTAATAGGAACTTTATTGCGACATCGCAAAACCAGGCATAATATATTATTGTTAAATAGCACATCATTTTAAAGGGATTTTCATGATTTTAAAAATATATTTCGTCATTGGCAGAGAAATGCTGTTCAACATCGATATTCTAGAAAACTGTTCAGCCTATGTTAGGTTAATTTAGTTTTTATTAACCGTCGAATCTCACTAAGGATATTTTTGTCGGTGGCCAATATTCGAGATAGGGTCAATCGAAAGGTTAAAGAATGATTATTGTTCAACATCAAAATTCTACGAAAACGGTTGTTTTTAGCAATTTCAAATAAGATAGATTGAATTGTTTAATATATTTCCCATCATTGTTTTATCCATTGATTTCAATTACTGAAAATTAGCCAAAAAGTTCATTCGGTGAATGATAAAAGGAAATGCCAAACTATATATTGGATAACACACAATCATACGATGCACTCAAGTAACATATGTACTTTCATATTCTTTTGCAGATTTTAAAACAAAATAGGCATTTTGATGTTAACATCATTGATTTAACCTCTAAACATATTATTTTTAAAAGGATTTGATAGAAATAGGCACAAAAATGCAATATATTCCTATCATGTGATGGCTGTAATATGTTTTTGTTAGTATAAGTCTCCCATCCTTACCAAACACGTTGAACATATGTTTTTTGTCATTACCGATTGAGATAATTTGTAAAAACACATATACTGTAATATACAGTAATACAGTACAGTACTGTTAACTGATAAAAGTTTTGTCGATTATAAGGTTTAAAATAAGAAATTCTTTTGAGATTTTCTAATATAGACATCTATGAATTAGGATTAAAAGTCAAAAATGTCTGACATTGTAAGATACTTTCGTTTAAATATATAAAGTTGTTGAAATGAATCAAATCCAAAAATACTTATTAGTCGATTTTTTGTGCAGATAAAATTTCTTTAAAACATAATCAACTAGCTATTTATAAACTGATATAATGAATTCTATACAAGAGCTAACTACTAAAATTATTAGGAAATTTATTGTATAAAAACAGATAAAAATACTGGTTTCATAAAATCGACTTTTATGCACTTAAAATGTAGTTCTCTTCGGCAATGAGCGATTCGTATATAAATTTGTTGTATGTAAAGAGAAGCTGAAAAAGACAATAGGGTGAAGGATCTAAGAATTAAATTAAAACCTTCCACGTGAAAATCAAGCGCTTTTTCACAGATACGATTAGCACAATCTTATCCTGAAGAGAATCATACTATATTGGAATTGAAAACTCCTACATATCATTAATAATAGCATGAACTGTTTTCTAAATGAGAGACGTTCTAACAGCTAATCAAAAATAAATCTATATTTTTTTCATGTTTATCATTCTTCATGTAACCAAAAAAATTTTCGAAATTTAATAAATGACACTGCAATGAATTATGGTTTTGCTCTAATTAATCGCTTATGATTACCATACATAAGAAATTAATTAATGTCAAATTGATCCATTACGTACACCTCATAACTACGATTTAACATTATATTGAAATCATTCTCATATACTTATTTTAAATGATGTTACTAAGAACTATTTGTTAAAAACTTTCTCATGCATGAATTACGAATGGAAATTAAATAATATATTGCCAAACTCAATTTTTGATTCTCCTGAAAATAAAAATTGAATTTAAAATTATGAGAATAAATATTTTTTTAATTTTTTAAAAGAAATAATTTTCGATAAGTCTTATATAATTTATGAAATTCATAATCTTCAGGAATGCTGAAATTTTATGCAATTATATAAATTTCGAGTTGTAGATATCATTGATAGATAAAAAAGCAATTAAATAAAAGTGAAAATAAGCATTTATCGATCGTTATCATAACTTTGTGGTATGTATATTTTATTAATAAATTTATCAAATTACAGTTCCATTTAAATTCTTCAGTGTTAATTTTGAATAAACTGGACATAATATACTCTAATTCTTAATGACTGCGAATAAGTCAGATTTAAGTGATTTCTTACTTATTTGATAAATATAATTTAATCTTCGAATTCACATAAATGTAAGAACTGCATTTAAAATCACATATTTCTTTAGGATATTTGAAATCTATCACTATATATGATTTTATAAGTACAATAATTCGAATATTTTCATTCAAAAGTAATTTCTATTTACTGTAGTATAATATAATGATAAGTAAGCGCCAGTATATGATCCAACTTTGATTCTCTGAAATTTACAAAACAGAAATAATGATCATATGAAAGTTAGTGATAGAATATTACTAAACTTTCATTTGAGGTGTATAACGCCAATATTTTGTACAATTAATAAATACTGTAACTATGAATAGATCATTTTTCAAACAAGTTGAGACTTAAGTGTAATGTTGATATTTATAATAATTTTTTTGTATTTAAAAATATAATCCAGGCTCCAATTTTTCTAAAATAGTATTAATTATTCTAACACATTTCGTCGGAAAACATAAGTATATAAATTATGGATCAAACTTTTCATTAATGTTTTCTACCAGAAATAGCTGGATCTAGATGCAATTTTATGACTTTTTATTTTACGAAACTAGAGAATTTTAATTTATTTTTTTTAAATAGTAATGAAATATAATCTCAAGCATCCCTTTGTTTATTCCTACTAATAAATTTTAAGCCAACTGGCAAATTTTTATGAAATTCAAATAGATATTTCTTTTCTTAAAAGTGATTTTTATATTTCATTCATTAACTCCACATTTTAAACTGTAAAAATGGCAATCAATCAAATTTCTGATATTGTGTTTTGAACAAGTGATAGATTTTTATATTACCACACATTTAAATTGTTTCAAACTTCAAAATTGCCTTCAATCTTAATAAGTTAATAACCTTTACATTAACTGACAAATTTTTAAGAAGTTTCTTATAGAAGTTATATCACTGAAAATAATTTAGACACTACATTTTTTAATCTGCATCTTCAATCTTTCTAAAATGGCAGAAGTGTAAAGAAGTTGGATAATTTTTCCAAAACTACTTGTTTTTTTTACCAGCACCGTCTACAGAAAAATTACTTTAATTAGACTTACAGAATTTGGTAAGTATATTTTTGGATTAGTTTTCTTGAACAGGCTTTTTTTTTCTGAGAGCAACAGCCACTGAACTAGAGTTATTTTATGAATTTTTGAACGTTTTCTTTGAAACTTCTTATATTTTAAAATTAAAAAAATTGGCGATAAGTCTTCATAATTTTTCTTGAAATGCATTTTTTTTTCTTTTCTTAAAAAAATCCAGAGATTCACATATGCCCTTTCAAAGTCAAAATATTTACAATTATTGCTTATTTTTTGCCCATTATCTATTATCTAACATGTATTATTTTTTATGTACTGTATTATCTATCGATTTGTAATAAAATCTAATCTAACAGAGTAATAAATTACCAGAAATAAAATCCTGACTATAAAAATTAGTTTTAAATTAGTTCAGGATTAGAATCTTTCATTAACTCCATAACTGAGTTAAAACAACCATTTAATTAACTTGAAGGATTCTAGTAAAATTGTAAACTGAATGATAAAAAATGTATTAGTCTCAATAAAGATATATAAATCAGAATTCTCGAAATTTAACAAACTGAAAGTTAAACAAATATTCTAATATAGTAAAATTTTCTTTAATAATTTAATCAGAATCATATTACATCTGAAGAAAATTCTTGATTAGAAACTAAAATAAAACTTATTAAGTGGTATAGGAGATCTGAATCTTTTTATGTTATTTTATGTTAAAATAATATAAAAAAATATGTTAAATATAGTTTTTACAAAATTAATTATTAAAAGTGATATTATAATCTAAATATTAAAACTATATTTTTTAATATGTAGATTATAATATCACTTTCTGATTGTAACAAATTTTATATTCTACTGATAGAATTCATACAATGTCATCAGTAACTAAACAGTATTTTTTAAACTTCAATGGGCAAGCATACATTACAAAATGATTTGCACTATTCTAAAGCTGTTTACATTATTATAGACATCAAAATATTAAATTATACTTGTTGATAGTATTTGCTTTGTTATATATTATTGGCAGTATAAATGTTTGTGTCATCAAGTTTTATTTTAATAATTTTGTGCCAGTAGTTCCCAGACAATGCAGTGCGAGATGATGGCAGGTATGGATGGGAAATGCAAAGATAATTAAAGATTTAGAAACATTTTCAAAAATTTCATGTGCCAAAAATAAACATGAACATTATTTTCTTATTTAATTTGATGTAACATTGTTAGGTTTTTATAGGTTTCTCTATATACATATAGAAATCTGTAGAATTTTCCAAACGTTTCCAGATTTTTATTCAGTAATATAATTTATTTTGTATTGAACAAAATTTTGTATGATGCAAGCAAATTTTCATTCCAGAAGTTATGATCCAAAGGGAAAAGTTCAGGAATCATTGTTTTATGCATTAATCTATATGCAGGCAATCCCCAACTTAAATAGGATTATTTTTAGATAATTAGCCAAGCCCAAAGTTGGATCCTTCCTGAAAAACTAAGTGTGGGACTCAAAATCAAATTGGATCCTTCAAGATGGTAATCAACTGTTTTATCACGACTTGTGTATTTATTCTTTAATATAACTATTTTTAGTGTTACATCATTGTGACACACTAGTACTGTATAATATATGCTCCAACATTTGTTTTGACTTTACAGAGAGTTTCATAGAATACCTACATAACCCGGAAACTGCCTATAAATCATCATTTTTTATAACTGACTATATTTTTCAACATTACACTATTATCTCTTTTCTCCAAATTACTCTCTCTTGAATAAGTTCTGGCATCATATTTCACATTAATATTAATATTTTTCAGATTCATCTTTATGATATCTCACCATCGATTTTTTTTGCCAACAATAGCAATCTCATATAGAATCATGGTCGGTTTGTTCTCACTCATCCTCTCTATATGATTTAAACATGTTAATATAAATTATCTATCTAATTCAAAAATGCTGCTAAAACTTATTTTCTGTTCTTATCAATAAAATCATCATCATACCACTGATTGTATTTATTCATTCAAAATATTAATCTTAAGATCCTCAAATCAGCAACTTCCAGTTTTGATATTTATGGATTTTTCAGACAAATTTTCACTATGATTTAACATAATTTTTGATTAAAATTATGTTGCAATGTAGTGAAAATTGGTCTGAAAAATCTATAAATATCAAAACTGGAAGTTGCTGCTAGTTAATCAAACTAAAAGCAAAACTATCATTATCATATGAAAAGAATATTTTTTTAATTTTTTTTTTAATCGAATATTACATTTATTAACAGATCACTAATGCTGCAATTACAATTTAAAACAACTAATATCATGCTCTTTTTATAATTCTCATTAAAAATATAACCTAAATATCTAATACCAGAGACCATTGTAATATATTATTGACCCATCTTGATTGTGAATTTTTTCTTGGTAACAGCCATTATTTTTTATCTTTCTGGTTTGTATATCAATAAGCAGAAGTTAAAATTTTTGTTAACTTCTGTATTATTCTTTGATAAAATTTTTAAATTTGTTATTAGGACTAATTATATTTAGTAATTTAAATTCAAGACTGTTTATAAATAAATTGTAATTTTATTAGTTTCATCTGCATTGGTAAAACAACAATTATGATTTTTTAAATATTGTTAGAATTTAGAAAACATACAAGTTTATCTGTAATCACAAATCATATAAGATCATTGATTACTATATAAAATTTTCTTGGATTGTTTAAATAAATGTGCTAATTCAAAATTAACACCAGATTTATAAAAAAAATAAGGTGTGATTAATTTTCAACTATCAGTTACTATGATAATTGATTATATTGTTTCTTAAGCTAGAGTCTTCTTGAAAATTAAATAATTAAAAATAAATAGATTTTAATCTACTGTATTGAATAACTAAATGAAAAGCATTTCAATGATAAGAAAGAACAGTATTAATGAGAGCAATAACTTGCTATTTTCAAGTAATATTAGACAGATATTTTTGTGACAATACACTGTCATTATTCTACATATAATAGAGAGAATTATCATCAGAAATGCTATACAGCCATTCCTTATATAAATTCAACTATAAGTAAAATATTTTCATAATTTTTTTAAATAAATAGCAAAAAATGCTACTGTATTTATATGTAACAAGTTCAAGCATGTTAGCTTACATTATTAAATTTCATATTACTTGATTTATATTTTTGTGTATTGTTTGTTGATCTTAACTATCATATTACTGATATGATACCATTCCATGAAGCATTCTCATTTTCAATTGGGGAACAATATGGCAGCATAATGCTGTACAAGTACAATCATTGTAATCATCTAGTCTCAGAAGTTTTTAATTTAGAAATTTTGTTAAAAAATTAATTTTTCCAACTTACATAAAATTATGAAAAAACATAAATCTTATGTAAATTGGGGAATGACTATTGAATGAATAGTATAATTATAAATCTTTCTATTGATAACTGAAAGGTTTATTATTATTTAAAATTAGGTATCATTACAATTTATTGATGATTCTAATTTTAGAAAATAATGATGATGATTATAATTATTTTTAAAATCCAAATTAAAACAAAAACTTGTTCAATATATATTGTTCTAATTTACATACAAATAGCACAATGCTAATATATAAAAAAAAACAAACAGGAAACTGATACCATATCTAAGCATCCCATCAATCCAATGGATTAAAAAATAATTTAAAAATTTTAAATATTTCATAAATAAAACTGAAGATATTAAAAAATATTTGTCACAATATTTTTTTCTTTACAATAAAATATTCTAAGATAGATTTAGTTGTTTAGCTCTTTTTTAAGAGTTTGGCAGTATATATATACATTGAATGCATTGTTATTTATTAACTCATTATAAAGAAATTATAATGTTTGCTTTGCACAACCTAATTAAAACAAATCTAAAAGAATATGCATATAAAAATATTCTTGAAAGTATTTTTCCAACAAAAACTTATTACCAATATTTATTTTAAGTATTTTGTTTTATGCCTATGATTTTGTATTTTGTATTTACAATAATTCAGATTTCATTAGAGAGAGATTTATGCATATCAAAATTATTGGTGCAATTATTTACTCTCTTTGAAGAATTATATTTCACAAGGAAGGAATACACCTCTAAAAACATTTATTGAAAAAATAAGGAGTCTGCATAAACTGAGTACTAATCTAATATATAAGATAGCAGTTGAACTTTTCAACTGCTTCCTTAAATAATACACTGTTCCCCAGTTATAAGGCTTGTTTGCAGAATAGGAATCTGACCTATGATGATATACATCTATAATTATCTTTTTCCTATCTATTTGAGAGAGATTCTGAGGCTATCAGTTATATCGTAGTTGTCTTATAAAAAGATTGGATTCCTATCCTGCAAACTTGCCCTTATAATCAGGGAACACTGTATTATTAAAGAAGCAGTTGAAAAGTTCAGCTGCTACCTTAATAGATTAGTACTCAGTTTATGCAGATTCTATATTTTTTCAATAAATATGTTTAGAGCTACACACAAAATCCTAATGAACTTCTAAAAACACTTGAAAATGTCTTTGGAAGATTCACTAAGGATAGAGGTATTTATCATAGTGATGTACAAACTGAAGACAGTTCAGCATTTGAAAGCACCTTTGTAGCAGACTTTTTCGTGAATGTTTTCAAGTTCTATATTAGCTATTTTAACCTCTATGTTAGCAAAAAACTTTTTACTTGTTCAATAAAAAATTTATTTCAACTTAACTTATTTAGTAGCAAAATTATAAAATAGTTATTAAACTTAATTCAATATTTTAGTTCATTTAAATTTAATGATTTTTTATGGTAATATATGTTAGCCAATAACTATAAATTAGCATATATTTAATTTTGGAACAAAATAAATAATTTGGAAATTTATTAATGGGTAATTAATTATTCAGAATAATATATTCTATTACAAAGTAAATACAGTAATTTGTAAGCAATTGAAAAGGCCAGAAAAGATAAAAAAAATCTCTGATTGATTAGTTAGTTAGTAGTTTAGCATGCTTGAAATACATATATGATGATTTAAATTCAAAGTAGCAAACCATTTATACAATTCACTACTAAATGTTAATTCTTATAAAATATGCAATATTTTTTAATTGATTTAATAGAACTAAGACACTCTACAGAAGATGAACTTTTCAAACCTGATTTTTTGATCATCTTTAATTAAATTAGATAATACAGTGGATCTTCATTTAATTAATATTGTCTCACTTAATGTTTTTCCATTATTATATTGCTATCAAAAAGTAAATTTATTAAAAAATTAAAAATTTTAAAGTGGAAAATAGAACTTTATTCCATTTTGTTATATTTCTCTTCAAAATAGAGAGAAAAAGAGGCAAAAAACCTATAGTAGTTATAGAAAACAAAGTAATATATTTATATACTTTGAATATTATATATTCAAAGTATATTATATGTTACTAACATATAAGTATTAACGTAAGTATACAATATTGTTTATGAACAATAAATTAATTAAACTATACAACACAGAAGACATTCAGCAGGATTGATCAAGTGAAAATTTTTCAACTTTCCAGTCAGAGGACCCAAGATCAAATTATGAACCCAATCTTTGTAAATTTATATGAGAATCATCTATCTCAATCTTGTACTATCTGGTAGACATTCAACAGTCTTGACAATCTAAAGTGGCATAGCTATTCAGTTATTAAATGAATGATTGAAAACTGGCATTAAAAAATTAATTATGGATATATCATCTGTGAATTTTAAGCTCTTTTATTAGTAAATAATTTTCTTTACCCATAAAGATAACATATAATTGTTATATAAAATTTTAAAATTAAAGTTTACAATTAAATTATGGTTTTATTTTATCTCATTTCATTATTGAACAATATTGTAATATTTAAATGAGAAAATTACCAAATATTTTATCTTCTGTCATAGGAACATAACTGTTACTTATAATACTAGGTCAATGAGATTTTGGTTTCAGTTAATGTCATTTCAATTAAAATAATTTTCAGGAGCCTAATCCTGACATTAAACAAGGACTCACTGTATAGACAATAGAATTTTAAATAAAAATAGATACTATATAAGCATAGCATTTAGTGCTATTTTTCATTATATTATCTTTACTGTTAATCAGGTCTATAATAAATCAATGGAATTTAAGAGTTAAAATTTTATTTTTTTAATAATTCTTAAAATATCAAATGAATCAAAAAAAAAAAAAAAAATACCATTGAATCATTTTTGAAAAAGAATTTTTCCTATAATGATTTTTATTTGAATTTTTCCTATTACTTTCTTATAAGACTTAACAACAAAATTAATATTCAATTTGAATTTTTGTAATTTTTGAATTTTTAAAAACTTGAAAATAAAATGACATATTTTGTGTGAAAAAATTTATAACATTTGAAATTTAATCATTTATTTTAAATAATCTGAATAATTGGTTAAGTTAATGGATTTTATAATGGAAATGTTTATTATTCTAATCATAAAATAAAATTATATTTTCTCAAAATTGTTAATCTTTATTATTATTATTTTTATATCATGTTGTTTTGATATTTTAAATATGCTAATATAAAGTTTCTCTAGTTATAAACTTTTATACACAAAATATATCATTTATTTTAAAATTTTTGAAACATTCAAAATTGTGCAAAAATTTTAAAAATTATAATAGTAAATTCTAATCTATTAATAAATATACAGATGCTTCCCTACTTACAATGATTTGAATTATGATAATTCCATCTTACAATATTTCAAACTTGGGTATTTTCATAGTATATTAGGTAGAATTACTTTTTCTGTTTTATTAAAAATTTACAATCAGCCAATTGTTACATACTAAAGCAATTGCTTACTACCTTGGAGGATCTAGGTTCAATTCCAGAGGATTCTACTACTTTGGAAGCTGAATTCAATTCTGGATGATTATATCACTTTGGAAGATCCAAAATCAAATCTAGACGATTTTACCATATTTGAGAATCCAATCATCCATTGTTTGTTAATACTATTAAAATTATACAATTGCTATCATTTTCAATTTATAATTTTTCAAACTATGGTGAGGTGTCATAAATAGAGGACTAACTGTAAACTAAAATTATAATTATTTAATATATAATATTATTTCTTCTAGAAAGAATGATTAACTAGAAATAATATTTCTAGGTGACATAAGTCTTCTACATATAATTGGATATATATTTCAGAGACTCAAATATAAGATACTTCTAATTAATTCAATCAATAATATACATTACACAATACATTTATATACATTGTGTTTTGTATTTTGGGGTTTTGCATTAGAATAAATGTCTAGTTATAAATTTTTTGACTTAAAACTTTAACATATAAACTTTAGGAATGCATTATATTTATAATCAGAGGAACAAATTTATTATAGTAATTGTAAACTTGTTAAATGATTACAAATAATCTTACACTAAAGTTTATTTATATTGTTGTATCTTATATCAATGTTCCACTACATAACTCTTTTATGTTGGCACAATATAAATATTAATCTATATAAGAATTTGATAGTTATTACTATTTTGTAAAAATTCATTCGTTATATTAAACAATTATTATCCAATAAAATAGCACACTTTAGATATATTTAAATAAGTTTATATAAAAACTTATTTTACTATTTAGCAGAATATCTTCTAGTATAACATTCTATTAGATTAGAATACTACAGAATGTTATATATAATACATTGTTGTATAGCATTCTTATTTATTCTTATAATTATAATGAATTGAAGTTTATATTTGTTAATTTTAATCATTTTGCATTCTTCAATTGTGTTTATTATATTTTGTGATAACTAATATATTTATTGAACTGAATCAAAAAATTTTTAGTTTTTTTTGTTTAAAGAATAATTTTTGCAATTTTAATTAGATACCAATATCATATGAAACGCATATGAAAAATTGAAGTGTTTAAATGGATTTTAATTTTTTAAGTATTTATATAATGATTTACTGATAATTTTGTGCAATAAAATTTTTTTATATATTTAATGGATTAATAAAATATGGTATTCTTAATATAAATCTTATGATTTTTTTCTTTTACAATCAAATAATGCATTAGTGAAGTATTTTTAAACTGAGTCAACACAATAAAGAAATAAAACAAAAGCTAAACTAGCTTAAAGGACTTTAAAATAAAATTTAAAATGTAGGAGAGCTTTCGGGCTGAACTGCCCCTCTTCAACTTCACAGAGAAAGTGAGCATTAACAGAGAATAGGACATCTGTAGAAACAAGTGTAAATTGTAATTTAAACCCTATGGGCTGGTTGTATAAACGAAGACTAATTTAAACCGAGACTAAGCAAGAAACTTGATTTAGCCTGTGCCGAGTCTAAATTTGTCTTGTTTAAACTAAGATTAAGTATCGGTCTAAGCCTTAGACTAATACTTAATCTTAGTTTAAACAAGACAAATTTAGACTCTGTGCAAGAAGACCAAGGCTAAAGCAAGTTTCTTGCTTAGCCCCCGGTTTAAATTAGTCTTCGTTTATACAACCGGTCCCAAGTGTCAGGGTAACAGTAAAAACAAACAGGTTGTGCATGTGAGATAAAATGTTAGGCAAAAGGGGGCAGAATAGGGATAACAGATACAAAAGTTTAAGTTTGTGTACTTAAATACTATAGTTATGTTGATTAAACAAGTACTCCCAAGCACTGAATATAGAATCTTTATTCCTAGAATTAGTTAGATTTTTATCCTTGCTACACAGGCGAATGTTCCAAACTTCTTGAAAGCTGGATCTCAATTCATTAGAACATAGCAAATCAATGATTTTAGCATTGTCCTATATAACAGACCAATTCTTTGAGTAGGTTGCTCGCGCTAAAGCCTATTTTCCTGGTTATTTTTTACATCGTATCAGTGCTGTTGCATACATTCTTTCAGGTGTCATCTGATTATTCCAATTAGTAGCTTATTGCGCCGGTTACAGAATCGACTAATGGTATCTTGTATATCCTGCACCTCTTGCCATTAGGCCTAGTTTCCTTGTCATTGTATATTTTATTATACAATAATGAATTTGTTCATTTTGAAGATTTTTATTAATTATCAGTTATTTATAAATTATTATTAGATATCTCTGATTAGACTAAATTAGAAACTGCATTAGCATCTTTTTATTACATTGACATATCATTGTAATTTTAATTATTTTATATATAAATTCATGTTAATTTATATATGAAATTAAGTATTTTTTATGCAATTTATTTTTTCGAACTTATAATCCATCATAAATATTAATTATGAGAATGTTATATTAAGTTAAACCTACTATGAATTTAATTTACATTTTAAAATTTGTATGAATATTAACCGTAGAACTGCCTGCGCAGAACGGCTACTGTTTTACACAATTTACGTAATTTTTTTTAATTATTAATGAGTTTATAAATTATTAATTCATCGCGACAGAAATCGATTGACATAAATATTATATATCATTAGAATCCGAACATTAT
>WUQG02183208.1:0-54092 GCA_011317285.2 Androctonus mauritanicus
TTTAGAGAGTTAAAGTAATGTCTTGAGCGTCGTTAGTTCTACGATCTTTACCAAATTTCGATCGTATCTCAATCATATTTTCAAACAATACTGCATTTAATTTATAATATTATCCTTTGTCTTTTCTTGAAAGTACTATAACAATATGTTAATGATAAAGTATTATTTTTCTCCATCTGTTCACCTGTTTTCTGCATTCTCGACCATTGTCTTTACAACTGGAAAGAGTCCAATGCCAAATCGATTACGAAAAGCAGATTCTACTTCCTATCAACTAAACATCACTTATTGCCCTAGTTTCTCTTAGTTTGTTCAGGAGTTAGAAAAGAAGTTAAAAATCTGATATTTTGGGAAAGTACTGTTTGGCAATCTGTGGCAATTCCATGTATTTTAAAGATTAATACAAGACATTGAATTCTTTCGCCTTATTCATTCCTCCCTTTCTGATTTATTCAATGGTTTCTATAATACACCCAACACTCTGCCAGTATCATGCATTTTATATTTTATTTATTCCTCTCTTTCTATAGATTTTGTATTCACTAACATCCTTAGAATAGTAAACATGTTTTAAATTCTTTTCTCAGAATCAGCTTTTCTTTATTCTTTATGTAGGCCTATTTTCGAATTGTAAGTATAATAATCTTGTTAACACATTCCACATTTCATTTTATTTCTTCAAAAAAAAAAAGTTGAAATAATGTCATTTTTGTCGGCTACTCTCGTAAATAAAAATGGTTTTATAAACTTTCCTTTTTCTCTCTCCGAACTTTTTCAATTATGAACAACATATGTGCATTTCTCTTACAATTTCTTTCTTTTAAAAGATATTTAGGAATCTATGAGGAAATTTTGATTCCTCTTTTACAGTTATAAGTTATGCTAATTAAAAATTTAGAATTAGTAAACTCACATTAATTATTTTACGAATGACAAAGAGAATCACGCAATAAAGTCATGCACTTAAATATGACATAAAAATTAAACGAACAGATGGAAAGATAATGAACAAATGAGGGCAATTGCTAAGTAATAAAAGCATTCCACTTTCTGAATAATAAAAATTTTTACGTCACACTTTGTATATTCCTTTCTGCTTTTATTATTGCGGAGTAAGTGGTCAACATAATTTGAAATTCTTCCATTACCACAGTTTAGTATCGTCCAGTAGTCTCTAGAGAATCAAAGCCGTAAACTTTATGACTGATAGTAAATATTTAGGAGCATAGTTTCCTTTTGGGCATGTATAGAGCTGAATTACAATTAAACTCAATAGGGCAGAATTTGATGTATTTCTTTAAATGCAATCTGGTGAAGGATAACAAAATTTGACCTCAACCAGTATTTACTACTCAAGAACTGGATTCACTTTAACTGAATTATCCAAAACCATCTACACGAATAACGGTAATAAAGTTGTATAATTTATACGATCTTGTTGAAAATTTATTTTAAAATTGCAAAATGATTTGCCTTCTTTGTAACAATCTCTCAAGAAAATTACGAGTATCATTATGAACTCTGCTTTACAAAATTGCTAAATTCTCAGTTACGTAATCTTTAATAAGTCCATAATTTTGCAATTTAGAAACCGAAAATTCACTTATCTGATATTAAGGTTAATTTTCCTTATTTATTACTGTAATATTCATAATGTTTTAGATAAGGATATAAATTATACGGATAATTAGAGTTAAAATCAACTCGAATATTTTATAAAGAAAAGTTTTGCGTGTTGAAGAGTTAATGATGAAAGTTTGGTTTGTTTCCAAATTGTTATGTATTACTTTTTCGATTTTTTCTCGAGAAACACTTCCGTTTAATAATTTTAACTTTATAGTACGCATATTTTATGATTAAAAATTTAACTGTGAACAATTTATTCAATTTATTTTTTGAAGAGGGGAAAAAAGCAAACAAAATTTTTCAACTTTAAACTCTCAAAGAAACAACTTCTTAAAAATTTTGTTATTTAATACATCTAAAAATAAAATTTATGTATTAAAGATAACATGAATATTTAAAGAAATGAAATTTTATAAAATCTAAAATGAATATTTCATGAGAGGAGTTGGAATTTGTCTTTTAATTTTATTTTGTTCAGATTCACCTAACTTTTTTCTTCTTACTTTTTTTCTTAATTTAAAAATTCGGTTAAGGAAAAAAAAACTCATAAATAATAAATATAACTATTTTAATAGTTATTAAATTATAAAATAACAATAAATTATTAACTAAACATCAAATAACTGTATAATAAATTATTTGATATAAAATCAAAGAAATTGAGTTTAAATAATTTATTTGTGAATATTAAAAAATTTTTAAATGATTTTTATAAATAATGTTTATAAAATAAGAAATTTTATTAATTTGAATAAATTATGCAAATTTAAATTATATATAGTAATTATAATTTTATGATAGTAAACATCATTTTGTGCACCGAAACGACTTGCGAGAATTTATAAAATAGTATAAATATTTAAACATATTAAAATAAAAATATTCTGTTTAATATATATAATATGAATATATATAAAAGAAAAATTAATTAGCATTTAATAACATAAAAAGAAGCGTTTCTATATTGTAAAATGGAATTATAACATTTTGAATGGGATCGTTATCCTTTTTTTAGCAGTTCTTCCCATAAAAATCTTCATCCATTTTCTCTTCTGGAATATTTCTTAAGTGAAAAACGATCTTCAATCACCTAGAAAATGTACGAAGGACATTGAAACTTTCTCTTACAATGAAAGACAGTCTATATATTTAAGCTAAAGATATTTTTGATGGTTCTATTAATTTCTTACAGTTTCCTTATATCAATATTTTCCAAGAAAATTAAATTCTCGAGCAAATCAAATTTTCGAAAAGCAAATAAACGCATCAAAAAGATAACTTTAATTAATTTTATTAAATAAAAATGGATATCATTCTTAAATGATAACGATTTAAAAAATTCTATAACGAGTCTCATTAATTAAATATTTATTTATATTTTCTGTATACTTTAATTATTTTCTGTAACTAATTAATATGAATTATATCTTGTTTTCACTAGAATATTTGAATATTTAAAATTTAGATGTTTAAAGCGTTAATATTTCATAAGCATGAAAAGATTAAGATTATTTTGTAATGGGAAAATAATGAAATTAAAGAGAAAGTTGGTGTAAAACTTATATAATGATGATCTTAATCTAAATACTTAAAGAGAAAATATGGCAAGTAATCACGTACGGATATAACAGATTGTGTTTTAATAAATATTGTTAAGTTGTAATTTATGGCGAGTTTAATAATCATTTTATCATTTGAGATGCCATAAAAGAAGTTCTGGAATTCTTTTCAGGCTTAAAATATGAAGGATGATCCTAAAAGAATTTCTGGATAGGCCTATTAAATACCTTTAATCGATAATTAAAATTATATTGTTAAAGATTCTAATAAATTTTTTTTTTGTTTTCAATTTCCGATAAAATTTTTATCATAAATTTTACGCATCACCTGATTTTATATAAACATGATTTTAATGAGATAATATCGTGATATGACAGGCAGTTTTGAGTATTGCATATTTCGAAAATTTTAACTAAGATTAATATTAATTTGATCAAATTAGTATTTTGTCTCACGATACGTGAAAATAATTGTAAAAATTCATTTTGGTTATTTCAAAATTTCAAAGTTTCGTTCGATAATTTTCGAGTGATAAAATGTAAAAATTATCTCGTTTGTAGTGAGAGATAGCAGAATTATTTTCTCTGAATTTTTATTTTTTAATTTAATAACAACATGAAGTTTAGTGTTAGATTGTTTTTTATGAAAAAAATCCAATCATTAAAATACAATTTTAGACATGGTCTATATTTTATTATTATTATTATTATTATCATCATCATCATCACTCCGTAGGATTGATGATATGAAGAAAAGTGTACCATATGGCATGTAGTTCAGGAATAGAAAAAGCAGAGACAGATCAAAAATGAGATTTATCTATCATATTTAGGCTGATACACATATTCTAGCTTTCAGATTTTCGTGAATATCGGATCAAATAACCATTTCAACCAGATTTATGTGATTTTTATTCACACAAAGATATATGATGAATATTTTGCGTGTCACTAGAAACTTTTCCTAAATAATTAACATAATTTATATATTTTATGTAAATCATTTTGTATCTAGAACTATTTGAACTTAAGATTCAAATTCGTAAATTTATTATAAATTTTAATTAAATTCTACAAAATTTTTTAGACTTTTAATAAGTGTTTAATCAAACAGTATCGATGTCATTTGTACAGAAGTTCTTATCTAAACGGTTATTGTTTAAAAAACTAGAATAAAAAGCAGAAAAACTTAAAGTAAAGATAGCTTTTTCGATTTTCTAAAATGTCTTTTAAACGACCTTAATACTTAAAATGTCTTTTCGAAGCGAAATATCAATTTAGAATTTTTTATTTTTTTATACTTAATAGATCTATATAGTTATTATAATATTGGAATGTCCAATATTGAATTGGAGTATTGAAAAAGGTCATTTTGTATAAGATTTTCATGTTTATAAAGTTCGGTATTACGAACTGGATATAAACGAAAATCATTTAAAAATATACATATATACTTCGTAGAAATACATCTTATTTCATATATTAAAAAAAAAGGATAAATAACGGTGAATGAAATATCTATTTTTATATTTATTTATCTCTAAAAAAAATAGTTGGATCCTAAAACCATAAAAAAAAAGAAAATCGAAATTCAAAACTACTTATGACGAACGACGTGGCTTAATGTGTCTGATAAAAAGTCGTAACGAAATTTTCTACCGAACAACCTAAAAAGTAATAATAATAAATTTTTAAAATATACGAGTGCTAGAATAATATAGAAAAAGTATGACAGTATAAAAAATCAAAGACTGCTAGGAATTCTCCTGGAAACTGTTCTACTTTAGTAACAGTGCTTTGCAGTATAATAACTAAAGAATTTACCTGTCTATGATATATTCTACAAGAAGAAAGTAGCTTATGTAATATATACTTACTTATATTCGAAATTTATTTTAGGATCTCAGATTTTTATGAATTTAAAGCAGAATTTTGCACTTTTCTTTTTTCGTATATATCATGTTACAAGAACATGAACTAACTTTGTTGTTATATAATAAATAATATAATATGTATTAATTTTATTCTGTTATTATTGTGACATCTGCAACGGAAATAAGCAGACTAAAATAGAATAAATATGACTAGTTTTTGTGGATGTCGAATTTGTATCATGTTGGTTATTTGATTCTCTTTCTCTTCTGTTTTTTCTGATATGTTTCTTATTTCGTTTTGTTTTTTTGTGCCCATTAAGTCTTTGGTGTGTGAGCAATATTGCAACACTGTAGAAAATTTTGGTTTATTTATTTATTAAATTATATGATGAATCGGTTTATTTGTTTACAAACCGAATTACACACAAGAATTCTTTACGTATAATTGATAATCAGAAGACTATCTTAAAGAAAATAAGAAAAAAAAATTTTTTTGAACAATTTTTTCCGCTCGATGACGAATATATCATTATTTATTGAATAAACAGAACCAAATGGAAATTAGATCATGAATAAACAGGGAAGTACTTAATAAAAATTCGAAATAAATTATTTTGTGAGCAAATTTCTAGAAAATCTAATTTTTATTTTGGAAATTTAAGAGAAGGAAAAAAAGAAACCATGAAAAAATCTGCAGAGTCGACTTTTCGATTTTTGGAATATTTTTAGTGGAGTCATATCCATTACATTTTTTTTTTTTTTTATCGGGAATATGCTGATTTTTAATAACCATTTTCGAAATCGACATATTTGATAGACAAAAAATAATAATAAAAAGCATGCTTTATCTTGTAAATACAATTAGATTTAAATTGATCGATTTTTGAGAGAGAGCGAGTGAGAGAAAACTTCAACAAGATTATTTTCCAATCGAATAAGAATGTAAAATTCTTTTGCAAATCCGGAAGAAAAATAATCTCCACATCTCTATGACCCAGTCCATAGAGATTTGAAGATTATTTCACACTGAATCAAATTTATATGCTGTTGGGAAATCTATAAAATTGGTTACTTTTATTCCAAAAATATATGCATTCCAATTTCAATAAATGTATGAATTTTTGACGGCAATTAATTTTTGAATTTCCTTTTGCGATTTTATTTTTATAGTTCTTTACCTACTAAAAAAATGCTTTTCTAAATATATTACTCGTAATTCTTCTTTATTATACGTTTCATTTCGTATAAACAAACTCGAAACGTCATTGGTTATTTTAGTTTCGTATTAACTAATAGTGTTTAAATTTAATGATTAATATTTAATTAGAACAAAATGCTGATTGGCTCCTTTAATTTGTTGTCATACTAATTTTTATGACGACGAATTAAAGTTGTTTAAATCTAATCATATATGGCATAATAGCTAAAATTGATTTAATAATTAAATAAAAATCATAATAATAATAATTTTAATATATTTCGAAAAATAAGATTAATTATTTTATATAACATATATTTATATATGACATACTTTAAGATGTTTTATTCAAGTTTAACGATATAAATAAAACTTTTATTTATATCCTATTTTTAAAAAGGGGTTTTATGGTATTGTTAAAGTTTTTGAAGAGTTTTCTTATTTAACTTTCTTATATTTGTTATAATTTATTCTCTTCAGATCGCTTGCCAAGTAGGTGATCCTTGTACTTCATCCTCTCCTCAAGATGGAATACTTGTATCTGTTCTGCAAGTAGATCTGCAACTCGGCGATTGGCTAACGTAAGTATGACGCAATTTAATATTTAAAGTGGTATAAAACAAATTGAAATATTATTGGCCGTTTCATTTTCGTATAAAATGACATTTTTAAATTTACAAAATAAATTTTTAATTACTCAAACGATGATTGGTCGATCTATAATATGATGTTGTTCGACCTTTACCATATATAGTCTATGATGTAATTACAGATCGATAACTCTAAACTAAATCTTTGAATTAATTACCAAAGGTTAATTAATTATAAATTTCAACGAAAATTTATGAATGTAGATTATTTTAGAGATAAAAATTATCATTTTGGTTGAATTATTCATACTAAAGCCATTAATCTGGTCGTTTTAACTTTGGATTAAATTTAAAATTTTATAATCGGATAAAACTTTTATAAAATAAAATAGTAAAATTTTACTATTAAAACAATCCAATTTATTTTATTTCGATTTTCTTTTAAATTCGGAATAATGACTCACAGAAAAATAGAAAAATCAGATCAATTTAGATTAGTATTGATTTCCATTATAAACAAGATTTTTGTTAAAGATAAATAAAAGTCATAGTATCTTCTTTCTAAATGTTTTCTTTTTATAATAGAAAAATAATGTTCAATTATATTTAAAAATCGTTTTGTTTGAATATTATTGTTAAAATATGTGAAAAGGAGAAAAATTTTCTTCAGAGGATTCTTACTCTAAAGATAAACATTGTATTTTTAGATTCTTGAAAAAAGGATTGATAAAAACAAATTTTTGACTTTTCTACTTAAGTTTTCTGATATTAAATTTCTGTTTCTAAACTTATAAAATATTGAACGTGTCAAATGCCGGATGGTTACGAAAAGAATGACGTCAATTCTTTTTAATATTGTGGTTTATTCAACTCGACTGCATCCAAGAGGAATTTTATTAAAAATCTTGAAGATAATAAGGACATACCTCAACTTTTTTTTTATGGTTAAAACTATACTATGATGCTTGCCAACCAGATTTAACCGTTTTAATTGCTTAATTGGATTCAATATGTTATCTAAAAAAATAAAATTATTACGAATTCATTCTCATATAGAATAATTTTATAAGCAATATCATTATTGGCTATTTTAGAATAATAGCACGCCTACATATAATTTTTAAATTTCCTATTGATTCGGTATTTATAAATAAATAAATATATTATTATAAGTTTGTAATATTTAACATAATTGATTATTTGGAATGACGTAATTTTACGTTCGGTTTCAAACGATTCTATTGGTCTGATTGCAACTAGGGTAGAGTAATTTGAATGGCAGAAATGATTATAGCCAATCATCGACCAGCAAGACTTTAAATTTATTAAATTTAAAATTTTATCAATTATAATTATATATACTGGTTTCTTCCGGATAAAACGATATTTTAAGAAAAGTTTAAAACAAGTCACGTATTTTAAAAGAACCTCAGCTAGTAGTAGTTGAAAAACCAAACATTTGTGAGCGAAAGAATAAAATTTTACAGAGTTTGTTGTCAGCATATAAAACAGGAATTAGCGTAGAACAATATTCTCTCGAGAATGGTTTTATCGGTGAAAATACATCAGTAGAATACAGAGTAACTACAGTTTTGCTCAAAATTCCGCATAGTTTATTAAGATATAACATTTTAGTAGATATATCGTCAATGTAGATGGTAGACAATAATTAGAAATTCCTATAAAATTAACAGGCGATAAAAATGTGTATAAACTGAGCCAATGGGTAATTTTTAATGTATTATTACATGTAATAGAATCACATTATCTGCCATGAATTTACATTATAGGAATGCGAATATCTTCTGTATACTTACTTTACATAATAAGGAAAGTTTTCTTCCCAAGAGTAAAGTTTTCTATTTAATTGAATTTCTTTTCTGAACTACCATAGCAACATTAATCTCTTTGATATATTTTCATACAGAATTTATTCTGTTTATCCAGCTCTAAACATGAACACAAAAAAAAAATATCACGGATAGATATTCACAAGAGTATCTAGTTACTAACTAAACTCATCTTCTACAGAATTAGTTGGTTTCTTGGGAATAAATCTATAACAATCCAACTTTATTTGCAAAAGTAATAACATTTGTACATCCAAATCCTTCAACTCATATCGATTCGAGCAAAGTCTGTTGAATTAAGTTATTTCCTATATCGATCTCTATCTCCTTTGATAACTTTTCACACAAATACTTAGTTAAGTCGGGGAAATAGTGGAAATAGGAAATTACATTAAATCTATAGAAAACGAGTTAGAAACGAGAGTATTCTTAGATATTTCGGATGCAGATGTAAAAGATATCCTTTCGTGACTTTCTAAATGACAGGAATAGCATCCAAGACATTTTATTGGACATTAATTTAACACTATCATTTAATTATGTATGCATCGAGTCAGATAGATACTTATGATCTTTAGTCACGCATCATTTGAACGATGTTTCTTTTTGTAGAAGAACGATTGCCGTTTTAATGCCGTATTCTTGACATTAATGCTTTTAATAAAAACGGGACGATTTTTGAAAATTCTTAGACGATCTTTAAGAGGAAAAAAGTAAAGAAATCTCTCTCTCTCTCTCTCTCTCTTTCTTTCTGAATCAATAAATCCAGATGGAGTTGATATAGTAGCAGTCAAATGGCGTAAGAGAATATCTAGAGGTTTTGCAATGACTTAAGCTCCATTACATCCCTGCTTCTATTTCTGTGTTATTTTCCTTTTGATAGATTTTTTCTATCCATTTGCTACTCTAGAGGTTTCTGAAGTTGGGAATGAGATAAGGTAACGCAATAACCGACAGGTGGTTTTGATGCTTACTTATATAAACGTTTTTATTCCCTTCTACTAAATGTTACTTTTGACGTATTAATAAATAATTAAATATACATTCTAACTGCATTTTAATATTAAATACGCTTAAAGAAAGTGAATAATTCAAAATTTCTCGGTTATCAACACAAATTATCGTTATTAAAGTTCGTGATTATGCATAAATAATATGAATTATAGACTGTTAGGACAAGAACACTATATTTATATATATGATCACATGATCAGGTAAGTTCATTGATCTGTTCTTTCGAATAAATAATTTATTTTATCAACGAGCGTGTACCAGATGGCAAACATCGATTTTACTTGACAAAAAAAAAGTAAAAAAGTCAGAATAATCCGGGAAATTATTTTCTAAGACGATTTAATGTTATTTATTACTTTTAAAAGAATGGAATTAAGCCATTTCAATAAAAATAAATTATGCTATTACTAATTTTTATTATTTGAATCAAAACTGTTTTTTTTTTTTTTTTACTTTCTATTGACCTTTTTTAGTAAAAGGATTTAATAATAATTATCACTGTAATTGTTTAAATTGTATAGATTTTGATATTTTTATAACGTTTGATTCAGTCTCTGGTTAGATGTTTCCGATTACGAAGATAACGACAATAAAAACTGGACTACTCTACAGTTGACCATAAATCCAATGTCGTTGGAA
The DNA here is from genome assembly GCA_011317285.2 of Androctonus mauritanicus. NCBI lineage: Eukaryota > Metazoa > Arthropoda > Arachnida > Scorpiones > Buthidae > Androctonus > Androctonus mauritanicus. The sequence continues at coordinate 10,351 of WUQG02183208.1, forward strand.
GAGGTATACACTTGTGACGTCATGAAACAACCAGAAGTACCGTTGATAAGCAGACCAGCTGACATCAAGGATAATGTATCCCTCGGAACGGAAATATTAACTGCGGGAGTGCATTTATTCAGTGGTAAGCATCACTTCTGAGTAATAAGCTCAATGAAGCATGTCGACTATTTGTCTAGAGCTTTCAACCTCTAAATTTTCACATATATCATCTTCTCCTTAAGCTGTGAATTGTATTGCTCGAAATCTGTTACAATCAATCTTACACCAGGAAATTCTAAAGTTTTTGTTATCCAAAATAAACTGCATATTCAATTTTAATAAATTTATTTTATTTTTTTTACGAAGCGATGTATCTTCTTGTTTAGTAAATTGACGAAAACACAGAGAAAAGTTTTTTTTTTTGTTTATTTCGACTTTTGGAAGTAGTGATAAATATGTTTCGCCTATTCTACTCGAAACATAACTTTTGTCAACGTGAATTAAGTTTAAATTGCATATTTATGTAAAAATGCAACAAATTTTTATTCATAGTTCGTCTTAAACATAAATATGCTATCAAAACATCTACTGTATCTTTTACATTTGGTAAAGTACTAAACATGTTTAGATAAATATCTGTTCATATATTTAGACCCTAAAGCTCTATATTTATTTCTGTTTCAAAACATATATATATATATATAATATCCAATTTTCTTCTTTAAATTATTTTATTTCGTATGCCAATCAATCTAAAAATAAATTAAAATGTGCTAGAGAAGCTAAAATTTATTCAAATGCTCTATAAGTTTATAAATTAATAAATTAAGTTTATAAATTAATATTTGTAATTTAGATGATTTATAAACATGTAAACATTGTAACACATATAATGTGATGTATATGTAGCTGTTTTATACAGTATGTTTGTTGTGAATGTTTAGAATATTATAAATTAATCTTGCAAAATTAAATTTTATTTTTTTAGTAAGATTAAACTTTCCTTCCGAAATTTGCGGTTTGAGTTGGAGACTGAACATCACAGTAAAACCTCAAGAATGTTCAAAAATGCCATCTTCAGTATTTTGTTCCGGATACGGGAACTGCATCAGCGAAGCAGATAAAGTAATTAATCCTCCGATTTCAGGAATTTTTCAATTATTTATTAAGAATATTTAAATAATTAAATAATTTTCAGCATGATATCCTAGAATAGAACTGATTAACTAATACGTTGTGTTTTAAATCTGTATATTGCTATTTTATGATTAAAAGAATTATAAAATTCGATTCATTTGAGTAATTATAAAATTAATATCATAGAATTTATTTAAAAAATGCAAATTTTTTTAATATAATAAAGAAATATTAAAATTTCGATGCAATAAGATGAAACTCAAAATTCCACTAGAAAACATTGTTTGGAGTCGTTGGCTTAAGATATTTTTAGTTTCTGTTTTCGTATATATCTCTTTAATAAAATTTATAGAAGATTTATTTTGTATAGTTTTTGATGCATATAGTCAACAGCTAAACAAATATCTCTCCTTTCGTCACATTCTTTTCAAAATCGATAGAATGTTTGCAAAGGATCCACGATGACACTGTCAATATTAAAACTTCTCTTACTTGTCAAAATGTCCCATACGATTGTTTGGTCTTGTTGAACCGAGAGTGGAGTTTTGGGTATCGATTTTGCTCTCGTGTCTGTTTTGGCTGCAAATATTAAGAATCTCACAATTCCGTCCACCAGCTGAAAGAATATTTTTCTGTTACAGGCATCCTTTACGTGTCGTTGCTGTCCAGGATACGTCGGAAGATACTGCGGAGAAAGAGATGGTTGCTATGGGAACCCTTGTAAGCACGGAGGATTCTGCGTGGACATCTCAGAAGGATTGATTGGGACCACCTATCAGTGTCTATGTCCTCACGGTAAAAAATTTCTTTAAATAATATTAAAAAAATAACTCCAGACGTAAATTATACAGTATAATCGATATCATAAATAAAACATTCACTTTAAAAAAGAAAATAATATTTGCCAAGTTGGCTGCCATGTGTGTGATCTTAAAAACTTTTTTAGATGTTATCATAGAAAGTCATGGTCAAGGCTAGTCGAATATTGTTTATTCCAAATAATTTTATTACCTAAGAATCTTTATATATTTTATAACAACTGCCAAAAATAATTGTGGCTGTATTATGAAGAAAAAAACGTAAAAATATAGATTAGAATTGATTTCCGCATTTCTATCACATCGTGTAATTTAATATTTGTTGTGTATGTGAGGTTCAGATAATATTTGTAAACTCTGTGTAATGTTATCGTGATAACTTGGCGACAGAGAAGATTACTGTAACTGTGACCGCTTTATCCATATACCACAGGCTTCTTTCAGTGGACAGGTCTGCACATTTGGCAATTTTTTCTGACAAGTGAGTATATTGATTGTATGTTATTGGCAGCAGGCCGTGTCCGAAAGATAGTTTAGCTTACAAGGATATATTTTGTGTTAATCAATTGCTTTACCGATTTTCTTTTTTCCGGTTATGTTTTGTGTTATTCTGCTATATTTACGGAATTAAATAAAACGACTTAATTGTTAAATTTACAGTCGTACATTTTAGATATGTAGTTATAAATATTTACTGTGCAAATATATTTAATTATAATTTACAAATCATATTTTAGCATCGCAAAATTACGCTTTTATGACAATTATTGCGCTTTTTAACTAGATTAAAGTTGACAAGTTTCATGAGATTTTATTAATAACTATGTGCATTCCCTCTTGGCTTTTGTTATTAATGTGACTGTTTCTAGTGAGTTAGTTAATTACAGTAACTAGATCTGCAATATAAACATGTTGAAAGTGGCTTAAGTCGAATGGAAAAAATCTGTTTTCGCTAGGTTACCGAGGTCAGTCGTGTGAAGAAGAAGTTAGTCAGTGTGATAAGAAACCCTGTCACAATAATGCCACTTGCCACGGTAACCAGACCTCATACTACTGTGATTGCCCACAAGGATTTACAGGAAAAGAATGCGAAACCAACATCAACGAATGTCTACCAAATCCTTGCGTTCATGGAGTATGCGAAGACAGCATTGCCAAATATAAGTGTTACTGCCTTCCAGGTAAGTTAAAAACATGTACAAAATTCTAAAAAGGTTCCAGTTCTTCATCTTTTATGTAACTTTTGTTCTTTTTGTCAGGTTATGGGGGCGATCACTGCGAATTCGAATACGATGAATGCGATTCGAGTCCTTGCATTAATGCAGGAGCCTGCGAAGATCTGGTTGCAGGATACAGGTGCCATTGTGGACCGGGATACAAAGGAAGGAGATGCCAAATTAAAGTCGATCTCTGCCAACCAAATCCTTGTCCACCACCAGCGCAATGTGTTGACAGAGGAAATAACTATAGTTGCATTTGTCATCCTGGTTATAACGGTAATGTTTCAACTTTTATGCAGATTAAACACGGCTGTATAATTTTCTGGTAAATTTAAACTCATCGAACGACTTAAAACTAGTTTATGTGCGAAGGATGCGGGATGCGAAGCAAATACTCCGGAATATATTATCCTCTCAACTGATCCGACGATGGTATGGAAGTTAATAGGTCGTTCGATACAAGATAGAGGATTTATAGAAATCCATAAAAAAGCAAATGAACGATGTTTGAGACTCTCTCGATGATACGAGATTTCAGTCGTAAAACAAAGCGTGAGAACGTAAAGAGTTATCATTTTCTAAATCAGTGGAAAAAAGAGTTTTATGCTTCGAAAAACAGAATTAAAAACAAAAAAAATAGCTTGAATGCAATAAAAACTTTTAAACAGGAAAGAATTTTACTCAAGCGACTACAAATATAAATAATGATGACATTTAAAATAATATCGAAACACGATTAATCTCAATCCAAATAATTCAAAAAAAAGGAACAAAAATTATATTGCTTTCTTCTTTCTTGATTTATCTGGATTTTAAACTGGTATTCTCTTTAATAATTGCATAAATTAAATTTATTTTTAACTATGAACTCGTTGAATATAATAGAAAAGTTTAGAAAGGCATAAAACCATTCTTATGCTTTCTTTCATATTTTCATAAAGTGTGGCTTATACAATGATTATAATGTTTTCTATCTCTATGTATCATCTAATCTGCTATCTTTCTATGAAATTTAGCGAGCATATCTTGCTATTAAAGCTGATCATACTTTCTAATATTGTACCTTCAACCATTCAAAAATGGCGACCATGGAAAGACCCAGAACTTCTTCCTCATATAATATCTTTACATTTATATTAAATATTTAATTTTGCATAAAATTAAAATATCTATACTTGCTGAAATATATGCAAACGATATATGTATATTTAACGCGATTTTCTATAATCCGAAATTTCTCAATATTCGACTTACCTGTGATCGATTCTTACAATTAAAAATATTTAAATTTTTTTAAACCATTTAAATCACAAAATTTCGACTTTTTAGAAAACAAAATACATCTAAAATTATTTTTATTTGATAAAATATTATTATTTTTATTGATTAACTGGAAAAAAAATGCACCGAAATCTGTTGCTGTACGCGAAAAGCATTAACGCGTTTGCCATAAATAATCATTAAACAATGTAATATATTAAAATAAAGAAAATTCTGCATCTAAAGTAATTGTAGCAATGAATCATACTTAAGATACCATCGATATAAATTAAATAAAAATATGAAAAAATGATAATAAATGAAAAACAAAAATTTTTAATCTAAAACTTTATGATTACAGGCGAACTTAAACGTAGTAAACAATATTAAAATCCGAATATTGGCTGATGTTTTTCCTGTCATTCGGCAGCTCTTTTCATTCGTTATCATCATCGTACTGTTCCCGAAATTCGTGTTATCATCTTGCTGTTAACATGGAGATGTACTGCTGTTTAATATTCTGCTCACGGCATCGAATCCTCTATTTAAAGATTGGATATTCTAAAGCTAAGATTACAACTCTCATTATTATTCAGTGAATGTTATTCTTAGCTATTGTCAACTAAAATAGCTATTTATTACTAAATTATATGAATTTTTGAAAGGTTCTCTCATTTGGAGATTTTATTAATTGAAGCGCTCCGCTTGAGATATTATCGAATAAATGTTTAATAGTTATGTTTAATAAGTAGTTTAGTTTGTGATACATTTATTTTTCTCCTTTCTGTCCATTAAAAGACGGAAAAATATTTTTAGAAAAGTTAAAAATCGTCCTTAAACTTCTTGCGCATTTCTATCAATCTATAAAGTTTTATTAAAAGTTTAAACTTTTAGACAGAATTATTAATGAAATTTTTAAGTATACATATAAATATATACTATATATATATATATATATTTTTTTTTTTAATGAAAGTTTTTGAGTTTCCAAAAACTAATAAAAAATAGGTTATTCTGTTCAATATTTTAAGCGTGTTGGTTGTTGTTGTTGTAGTACTGTGCCCTAGAGACATTGTTTCTTGCGATGAAAAATTGAAAGAAATTCAATATTTCTCTGGAATTTTGGTTATTATTAAATGCTTTTAAGTATAATTGAGAAAATTAATTTCGTTCTATACTCTTAAAAATAAGTTAAATTTACATCTGACAGCAATTTTTTCTGAAATGTTTCTATCGATTTTCTTTTTGTTTTTTTAAGTATTTTATGGTTTTTTCGTATTCTCTTTAGGATTATATTACATATTAACTTTATGTTTTGAAGAAATTTCTCCAGAGGACATTATTATGGATACATAAAAAATATATTATATAAATAAAACATGTTTCTTTTTCCAGTAAAAATATAACAAATTTAAAGACATATTATGAATAAGAGTACGTGGAAAAAAATTCAAAATTTTTTCGTGTATTCATATCCATTAAAAATGTTTCGTTCGATGATAAATTGAATGTAGAAATCACAACAAACACAAAATAAAACTGGAAAAAAAATATATTTTCTTTTCGTTTTTTAGTATTAAATTAAGTCTTAGAAAGTTGTTATTTTATTTTTTACTGAGCTTTCCATGAAACTGCCAAAGGCATTAAATGGCACGCGAAACATCAGATACATCCATATTTGCTTTGGTTTTTCCACGGGCTATACAATTGCTATCACACCAACGGAATTTTAAGTATCGTCAATCCTCTCGGTATTGACGTCAGGTTTTAAGTAATCACGCTCGAAAATACGATTTCTGCTTTTTTCAACAAACAGAAAATACACTTTTTTTTAGTGTATAATATTTTATAATAAATATTTCAGGTCCTGGATGCACACAACATTATGATCCGTGTTATCCCAGTCCTTGTCAGAATGGAGGAACGTGTTTGCCTAGTTTAGATTCTTTTTTCTGTTCTTGTCTACCCGGTTATACAGGAGACATATGCGAAGGTAATAATTTTTTTTTTTTCACGTTTGAAGTTTGTAATTTTTGTATGCAAAAATATTTGGTGGATTTAATTACAGAAAGAATGTATCCGGCTCAACCACTTCCACGCACTCTGGAAGATACTTCAGTGCATGTGGCAGGGAGAGATAATGTAGATACTACAGATGTAACTCTGGATCATCTTCACAACATCTACATCGCTGCCGCTACGCTGGCAGGTGCTTGCCTGATTGTGCTGGCTGTGGTTGTCATATGTCACTGCAGGGTACACAAAACTTATCAGCGATTTACGAGAAAGTTGAGTAGATCCTGTTCAGATATCAAGCAACAGAAACTGTGAGTATCTTTCTTGCAATCTTTCTTTTTTTATTTTAGCACCGTATGAAGCAGGAGTTCTGCTGGATAATTTAACAACAATAACCAGCACGACTCTTGCGAGTTGTGGCACTTTTTTTTTATCGTTTTAACAGTACTTACCACGTATCTATCATATCAATCAACTCAGACCACTCTCGGTATATTCCCAGCGAAGACCCGGACAAGTTTCTATTGAACCTGCGTGGAAGCGTTTCTGAAAGGAGCCATTGTCCTGATCCTGGATACGAGGCCACCAGCGTCGACTTGGTAGACAACCTGAGCGCGCCTCTCATCGACTAGCACGAGTGAGGATATAAAAAATAATAATAAAAAAAAAATGAAAGGGGACAACACTCTCGCTTCGGTCCTGCCATCGTCGTGACGTCATCTACCCTTCCCAGTTTTTTGTACATCTCGTGATTGAAGTGGACCAGAACGCATTGCTGTTACGTATTCAGGACATTTATTGGAAGATGGCGCTCACGAAAAAAAAAATTATAAAAAAAAACATTTTTGAACTTAGATATCATTTGATAGGGTCGCTAGCGTGTGCTTATAAGTTAGTCGTTATTACTCTAGAAAAAAAAAAAAAATACAAAAGAATCTCAGCAAAGTATTTGTATCCGAATGAATTACATTAACATTCTCTCTTTTTTGTGCAAAATTTTTCTTACTTTTTATCTATATGTATACTTATCCGAAGATACATTTAGGATTATCTTCTGACAACGAATTTGTTGCGACGCGCCCCTTACTTTATCATCTTATTACCATTATTATCTCCCGAATAGAACGTGTGTCGACTTAACAATTACATAAAGATATATATATATATATGTATATCAGTTAGCGAGTTAATAAGTGTGAAAAATGATAATTTGATACCTTAAACCACAGCATAGAAATTTTTGTATACAAGACAAAACAAAAACCGAAAATATTTGGCGGAAATCGTAAAAATTTTTATCTGTAAACTCGTAATTTTAACGATGCTAACAACATAGAGAGAGTGATAAAAGGCGAAAGTTAATTTTGGTTGCCAGTGATCAAAAATCACTTCTTTCTCACAAAAATTTCGAAAAAAAAAAAAAAGAAATCATTCCACTTCAAATACCCTTTAATACCTGGAGATTTATGACTATAAAGATTCCAAAGAAGGAAGTACGTGACCTATTTGAAAGTGGGTTATTTTTCACTCTTCTAAACAAACCAAGATTTCAATGACGTAAGCTAAAGACTCAACAAAACTTCAGAGAAAGGAAAAATAATAATAATAAGAAAAGAAAAAAAACAGAATATTTCTTGCAAGGATTTGAAAACGATTTTGCCAAATACTGGAAGGTATTTTCAGATGATCTGCACTGGTAATGTCTTCAGAACTCCGTTGATCGATTGTTTAGGGTCAGGCGTTAGAAGGACATTAGAATCACTACCTACAGAGTTATAGACGAAGGAAGATTATTGGATCTAAGTGATTTTTTATTCTTTCTTGCTTTCTTTTTTTATTCCCGGTTAGCTATTTCCTGTACATCATGTCTGTAAATCTTATCTCTGTCCAATTTAGTGTTCATCTCACATAATAATATAAAAATATATATGTGTAAACATTCCGTGTATGATTATTATTATTATCATTTTTTTCGATTCTTTTCTGTATAACCTTATTCTAATAAAAATCATTTTTATGTATTTTTAAGTGTATTTGATTGGAAAAAAATTTTCTTGAGGCGATTTTTCTTGTATATCTAATTACTGCATAATTAATGGTAGGCATAAGCCATGCACGATTTACTAAAGTAGGTAATTATACACGTTCTAGGACATTTGGTTAACCTCTCGAATGTGAAAATTTAATCGAAATTTCTGTAGACGGATAGAAGTTAGCCTAGAAGTCTAGACGCTGACTAAGTCATCTACTAGACTTCTAGACTGGACTAGAGTTAGCCATTATGCTAAATTATCCGACTTAATGATTAAACCGAAACCCCGTCGCACTAACGACTAGATTCAAAAATATATCTAAAATAATTTTGTAACAGAAACATTTAAAGATCGTAAAATTTGATTGAAAGTTCGCCAACTGATAATGTTCATTAGAATCTAACGACGAACGGAATTTTCTTGATGGATATTTAAATAATATCCAAACAAATTTGTTGTATACACACGTGTTTTGTAACGTGAAAGAGAATTTAAAAAAATAGCGATCTATAAAAGAGCTTAAAATGTAAGTAGCGGTAGGAGAATGGAAGATTTCCGATATCTTAAAAGTAATGTTTTCTAAACAGTCCATCAATGTCACCGCTATTATAACGTAGTAGACAAAACGGTTTTTTGGAAGGGGGGAAAAGGTCTTTATTTTTTATTTCTTTGTAAATCCTGCGGGGTAGGACCACATCAATTTGTCACGAATCTACTTATCAATCACCTACGCTTGTCTGGCCATGTGACGGACGTTGCAACGTCAGCTACGTTGTAGTTCGGCGAAGCATGCGGAAAAAGGAATTTACTGGTTACCAAAAATCTGAATTTTGAAGTTTATGCGTTTCGAAGAGTTACTTTGCGTGGAATAGCTTCGAATGATATCTTTTTTTTTGTTTTATCTTTTCGAGAGTTCTGCTTGTCGGGTTTTCTTTGAAACGGCATTAATGAATTACTCGGAGCGCGTTAATCTTAACTGGAGTGATTTATACCGACTTCATCCCTTTTAGCCTAAGGTTACGTGTTAACGCATGTTACGTTGTTGACTCACTTAAGGCAAAATCTCCATTTAATAGTTTACTCATCAACTTAATCGTTGGAATTTTCCGTCGCTGTACGTCTTCTGTATACGCGATTAAATTATCGGACATCGCTGATACCCAACCGTAAACAAGTTGCAAAAAACATCAAATTTCGATCGCAAATATTGTTATTTAGCGGAAAATTTTATAACTTTACTCTTTTCGATAGAAAACGTGAAGAAAACTAAGCGATTTTGATGCTTACTGTTGAATGAAGCTTCCAAAAAATGTTTTTTCTTTCGCAGACGAATGAGTATAAAAAATGGTCGCAATTTCTATTCATGTTGAAGATATAATAGTTAAAGACTCGGAAGAATTACGATGTTTATAAGAATGCAATCGAAGATATGCTGCAATTAATTAAGATATTTAAGAAGAGCATCTTCACTGATCTAGTTACATTGAAAGCATTTTACGGTAAAAAATTGACTCGGCTTTATCCATGCTTCACATATTAACAATCTGCAGATCTCATAATACTCCAATAAATTTAGAATGATTGGATAAGAGGATTATATAGTTCTAATGCACGAATACCCAAAGCCGAAGCAGAATATGAATGAATAACTCTATCATTTCCTCTCAATAAAAAAAGCCACAATTCCTTCTTCTACCGAGTTATTTATTTTCATTACTTCATAATGTATTCAGCAAAAAATAAAAATAAAATTAGAAAAAAAATTCTCATAGATTTTTACACTGAATTTGACAGTTACATATGTCACTTTTTTTCCTTCTGTCACTTCTATTATTTTTTTTATTTTATTCTACTACCGGCATTCACTTTTTTATAGCTTCTAACTGGTGATATGTTAATGTTTCGATTTTTTAAAATACTTTGAGACGGTAGAATGTAATAGAAATTCCATTTAGGTGAGGATAATAGAAGAGGTGATCAATGCTTAATTGGCACAACAATGGAGCTTCTTTAATTTGACAAAAAAAAAAAAAAAAAAAGGTTTAATTCCATCAAAGAATTTTCCTTTATGTAATATGCGAGAGTTACAAAAATTCCGATTTTTTTTTCCTCTCTCTCTCTCTCTCTCTCTCACATTATTGCTGCTAAAATTTTAAAAATGGTTAAAAAAATGAATGATTGGAGTAATAAAAGTGAAGTTCGGTCTGTATAGATTTGTCATTTTTTTTCGATTTCCTATTTAAGATAAATTTTTGCATTTTTTACAGCTTCGGTTGCTTTTTTTCTTTTTAGTTTTATTTCGACAATTGCCGAACGGCTGATGTTTTCTTCAGACATCTGGAAGAAATTCTTTATCGTTCTGTTCCAACTTCAGTCATTATTGCTTCACATACTGGTTTCTTCTCGGCTTTATCTTCCAGAAAACATTCCAAAAATGCTTCCGAATTTGCTGGAAAAATTTAACCAACTGCTACGATCTCTTAGGAATTTTTTTATTTTTTTTATTTTTTCAAATTTAAAAATAGTAATCTAAACAAAACTGGAAACGTTTAGTGTAATTATAGTACACGATAGAAGTGTCCTGCATTTTCTGATAATTATGGTAATCCCTCTCTGCAAACTATCAAAAGATCATTGCCAAGTTAATTGCTTTTCGATTCTTACGATAGATAGGAACGAGTGAAATTCGATACACAAATTTGCACTTCCGACTAAAACGATGAGGATAAACTGCTGGAATCCCGGAAAAGTTTATCACTTGAGGTGAAAGTTGGGAAGAAAATAAAAATAAATCGTTTCGTCTTGTAGCAAAGTGGATATCCTAAATAATTGACTCTACTGCTCTTAAGTGAAAAAAAACTCAAAACTGTAAATCATTATAAAACGGAAATCGCTTCTTAAATGATTCAACGGTTCAAAAACAAAATACTCTCTAAAATAAAACAGCAACAGTGTCTTCTACTCGTCCCTATATATATATAAATGATTAATTGTTAGATAGATTCTCAGCAATTTTTTAAGATCTCTCAACAAATTATATTAGGAAGAATAAAAGGCGGACAGCTGTGCATCGCATGATGAATCGAAGGAAAGTTATCAAGATAAACATGCCAGACTATGATAAAAATCTGTATTCGTCAAAGATATGTAAAGCAGATATCCTTAGAGACCGCTTTTGAAATACCCTGTGGTGGATACAAACCTTGAACAAACGATGCATAGCTTCAAGAATGGAGCACACAAACAATATTTTTTTTTAAAGTTTAAAGAACCGAATACCGTAGAAAAAACTTGCTTCTAAAAATAGAGCATTTTTGGGTGCAATTTATGAAATTGTTTCTGTTTTTGCAACAATTTAAAAATTGCACGACTTTATAAACTTGCATTGCATTCACATAAAATTTTCTGTTGCCGTTGCTGCAAAGATGTCGAAAATGAAAAAAAAAAAAAAAATACACAAACATCATTCAAAGCATGCAACACAAAACATAATTTTTAATATTTTGTTTACGTTGTATTAAAGAAAAATTAAATTTTTTACACTCGATAATGTAAATAAGTTTGACAAAACTAATAAAATTTCTACGATGTTTATTAGAAGGAATTTTTGCTAATGGAAGACTTAAAATTATAATAATGTTGTATCGTTTTTCATGTACAAAACATTGCTCTTCGTCATTAAAAAATCTCTCAGTATCTGTTTGAATTAGAAGATGGAAGACAGAAAATCAATCAAAATTTCAATTTTCATAATGGGCTGCAATTAAAATCTAGTATAATTGTTGGCACAGATTTGAAATTGAAGGCAGTCCATCCATTATTACATATACACACAGAATGGGAGATAATTAATGTTTCTGTGCAACTTAATTTTTGTTTCTAGATTATTATTAGTTGCCTTTTTTTTTTTTTTTCTTCTTTCCTCTCTCTTTCTCTTCCTCCCATTTTTAAAGTTCTTCGAAGTAATTATGGCGGTGAAAAATTTTAAATATCGACACGGTGAGAATATTAAAATAAGTCGTTTTCTTCGAAAAATTCCTTAAAATTCGAGTTCGTTAATTAAAGTTCCGTTTAAAAATCGCGCAATTTTAACCAAAGCAATGCGTATAAACTCTTTGCATTTTGGCCATCTGTTTAGTGAAAATTAGAATATTTGTTTGCTAATTATTCATTCTATTTAGTTCGCTAATCGTTAAATATTTAACAGCTTTCGAAATTTTCCATTTACACACTGTAAACCGTAACGATAATCACTTCTGTAAACACTCTCTCGCGTGTTTCGCACAGTTTAATAATATAATATATATGCCGAAAAGCTAAAAATATCTAAAAAAGTAAACAATTTTTTTCTTTACTAACATATTGATAATTCGCCACTCTCAAATTAACACAGTCTGCAGTTTTTCATTGAGTACTCGCCTATCGATTTTGTGTCATATCCAATTCAATCTGGCAATGCGAAAACTGAAGAAGACAGTTTAATAATTCAACCTTGAATCGACCTTATCTCTTGTTTTACCGGCTGGAAAGTGTACTTAAACAATTATCCCGTATAAGTGGATGGATTTTGTACTGTATCTAGTTCAGTGGATGAGTTAAAGTTCTTGTACGAAGGTGATAGAACCTCGTTGCCTTTACTCAATGTAAGAAGTTATCGATTTCGGATGGGGAAAAATGGGGTTAAGTGCAAGTATTGCGTTTGGATAACATAAAAAAACTGATCGTCAAAAGTCCGTTTTGACAAATGAAAAACTTTAAAACTTTGACAGTTTCTTAATAATGAAGCGAATCACCTGAAAAACTATTTTTTTTTTTTTACTTTTTTCCGTTTAATATATGTGCAGCCTGAGGTTAGTTCGTTTAATTTACTCAAACTGAATTAAAAATAATAGATTTTTGCCTTCTTCAATCTTGAATAAATGAATAAGAAACGCGAAAAAGGATAAATTACCAAGTTCCGTTTACTTTAATGGATGTTATTTTTCTTTCTCCTTTACTTTTTTTCTTTTTTTTCTGATTTTATTAAAGGTTAAACGAAGTTGTGTTTTTTGTTGTTTTAACTAATCCATAAGTCATAAAATAAATACCTCGAGATTAAAACGGGAGAAAAACTGATTATTTCTATATTAAATAAGAAAATTTAAGTGGTGTGTATAAGGTTGAATCAAGTAGAATAACCGTCTATAGGAAAACCGCACAGAGTAAATAGCGTGACAAAATATCCAATTTCCTGCAGAGAAGAGATAGACCATAAACACACTGGTATAATGTCGGCAGTTAAAACTTCCCACCAGAACTACAAAAAAAGATAAAAAAAAAAATATAAGGAGAAGAAGAAGAACTTAACATCACCATTTAACCTCTGTCTGATGGCTTAGAAGAATTTTCTGCTAGCTAATTTAGAAATGTTTCTGAAGTATTTTATTCGAATGGGAAATTCTTCATAAAACCCGCTAGTTTTTAATGAAAATTTAAGAGAACACATTTAAATTCTTTTTAATGACTAAACTAGTTTTACTTCTTTAAATATTCTGTAATTAGTTAACCGCATTATTTTTAAAGTTTTAAAAACAATTAAAACTTGAAAATTATGTAATTATAAATATATACGAAAGTTGTTAAGTATTTCGAAAGAAAACAAGTTGATTTTGACGAAAACCTTAATTAATAGCACTGTTTACGTTGCTAACATATTTATCAAGAGCGTAAAAACGATAACTTACAGATGACCTCTCGAGATGAGTTCTAAAAGTCAGGAGACCATAAAATAGAATTTCTTCTTTTCTTTTCTTTTTATACGTGCTAGGAATAAAAATACTGATACATATACAATATATATATATATACAGCTAGATAGATTTTGTTGTAGTTAAATATTATTTTTTGAAAGAATATTAAAAAACATTTTTTTATTAGAATGAGTCACGGTAGAGGTAATTTATTATCGAATGGAAGATGCTGTAAAATATACATCAATAGGTTGTCCTCATCTTTAACGAACTGCCATAAAAGCTGACAGATCTTTAAGTGGAACAGGATTATAAAAGGAGTTTGAACTAATGCCGACAATCCCTCAGGGCTTTACGTTGATTGCAACAACTGTCTTCGGGCTAAGTAATAACAACAGAAATACTAGTCTTCCACTTGAGGGTAAACGTTTTAGAGAAAAAGGGAAGAGATGATTTTTATCGCTTTTTAAAGTGATGCGCATCCGGACAGTTGGAGAAATGAGCAGAGATGCGAGAAGAAAAGAAAACGGAAGACCGAACAACAAAGGTCGAAAAAACGGAAGAATGAACAACAAAGAACGAAAATCGTGCGAAAAAAAAACATAAAAAATATGAAGAAACGAAAGAAGAGATGTCATTTAAGATTAAAATAAGAATAGGAAAAATACCTAAACAAAGCTCTAACATTTAAAATTTTGTAACCGTTGTTCAGTAGAGCAGTACTACGGTATCTTTCAGACAAACTCAATCGATTTTGAGAAAATTCCAACATTTTAAAACCAGTTTACATAATATTTATCATACGCTTACATTTGTTTCAAAAAGAAAGTCGGAATTTCGTAAAAATAAAATATGAAATCATTCCATATTTTTGACCATAATAGAATTTTTCTATTTCGTCCAGAATGGTTTATTATCATTACTATCTTTGAAACATCTTAACATTTTGCCCACTACTTCATTTTATATTTTATGTAATACGAATTCCAAGAATTTTAATCAAACGTATTAAAATTCCGCAAAAATATCTTTATATATTTTCCCTTCAACAGAAGCAAAAATTGCATGAGAAAATGTATTTGCAAGTAGAAATTATTGTTGGTATAACTTACTTATGAACTGTTTGTGACATTGAGAAAAGTTTCTAAAAAAATTTATAAAAAAATTTCAAATAGTTAAAAGTGGCTTTGCTGTCATTTCGATATGAGTTTTAATGTCATTATTTAAATTTTCTCAATCATAAAAATTGTATTTTACGCTCGACATAACTCTAATTATGTCGGTTTTTGATACGCAAACCGTTAAGTTGGAGAAAAACATTCGAAAACAATGAATAAATTTTTAAATGTTTTTTTTTTAACTATTGTTTCTCTCTTATTCTCTTTCTAACATATTATCGATATTTTCAGCGATATTTTACTAAAATAATACAAAAATTCCAAGTAAATATACTCGTAATCAGTAATAATACGTAGGAGTTAAGATCTGCCATGTTGTTTCAAAATGGCCGATTCTAACTCGTTTCCGTGAATATTCCGATTATTTTTGTTAAATAACTCCATTTTATTTTCATTCCGTTAAAATATCTATATTTTTGAGCGATGTTTAACCGAAATAATACAAAAATTTTAAAGCAATATATCTATAATAAGCAGTAATACGTGCGAGTCCGCCATTTTGTTTCAAAATGGCGGATTCACACGTATTAAATAAGTTTAATATATATATATATATATTTTTTTTTTAATCAAATTCTTATAAAATTTTCTGGTTTTTATTGTTCTATAAATTTTATTCTTATATATTTTTTATTCACTAGAAAATAATATCTCATCTAAAAAGCAAACGTTGCAGAATTAAAAAACTTCTGCTTCTCATCAATATTTTGAGAGATAAATAAAAAAAACTGAAGTATAATAAAGTCTAATGTCATGAGATTTATATATATATATCGACTGTTATTTAAGACAAACATCAAAACTTTCGTATCTTGTAGAAAAATAAATATTTTATTTATATTTTTAATGTTTATTTTCATTAGGTTTTTTTTTTTTTTTATGCGTTAAAAATTTATACGACAAAATTTTCCCGTTCGAAAAGAAAACTATTTCGAAATAAATCATTAAATTTAAATTAATAATCAGTTGTAAATATAATAAAATAATAATAATGTTATGTTCAAATATTTTCTTAAGAAATTACAATTTTTAATCGATGAAAAACCTTCTTAGACTGGTATAAAATATTTAATTTAAAATTGCAATTTTATTTAAATTAAAAAAAGAAAAAGAAAAACAAAAATTTAATTAAACGAATTAATTAAAATGTTTAAAAAATTATATATCTTGTTTATCATCTTCAATGAATGCATGAATAGAACAGAATCGTGACGAGAAAATTAATAATTTTCTTTATTATGGCTTTTTTTTTCCCTCGGATTAATTAAATTAATTAAAACAAATTAGCTGCTAATTCTCTTTCTTTAGTTACTATTTTTAAATCTGGTTAATGCCTTAAAAATCAAAGATATCTCTCTTTCTCTGTCTCAAAGATAAATATAACAGATTAAGACGTTCATTGAAAATATTAGAGAAGAGAGAAAAAATATATATATATTGTTAATTTTAAAAGATTTACTGAGTTGGTGGATTATACATTTTATTTTTATCACGATAAAATTTAATTTAATGCAAAAAATTTAATGATGTTTATTAATTTTGTTAGAATAATATACGATTATTAACTCGAAAATCATCATATTTAGGAATAAACCTTTAAGAAACTAGGAAAAAATTTTTGAAGATAAATCTGAGATTAACAAGAAGACATTTACTTTAAAAAAAAAGGAAAAAAAAAACTACTAATTTTAGGGGATTTAGTGAATTTATGGATGGAATATGTTGTTTCTTAAGAATATATATAAAAAAAGAATAATAATAAATAAAAATTTAAAGAAGTTTTCAAAAAATTTAATGATTGTTTGTTAAATTTTTTTTGTCTAAAAAATCCGTATTTTTTTTCGATTTTTTTTTTTAATCGAGAGAATGAGGATTTCATAGAGAATTATGTTAATTCTCTATAAGATACTGTTAATCTCTAGATTTTCATCTTTAAAGAAATTTTTATCGGTTAGAAATCAATAATACAAATTTTTTTTACGTTACAGAAACTATACAAGATGTTAAAAATTTGTATCATTACTAGCATTAGATAAGCTTATTTTTTCGGTTGTAGAAGAGAAAAGATGCGTGGCATCTAATTATTTCATATCTGATATTTGTCAAAGAAGAATGCGCTTAAAATTCAGAAAGACGATCGGACTCTGTCTACTTTAAACGGTTTTTTTCCATCTTGGAAAAGTTGCCAAACCGATATCAGACAAAAGAACAATGTTACGCGTGTATAAAAAGGAACTTTTGCTTAAGACGCAGTTTTGACGTCATTATTTGTCGATTTTGGCTGATAAAAAAGTGACAACAAAAGAAAAACGTCCTTCAGACAGAGGTGAATCGAAAAATTTTTGAAGGATCGAAATATAGACGAAAGAATATTTTATATTCTATAATTCGTCGATAAATATCGATTCGACTTTTACTAATTTATAAAGATGAAAAATTATGTTTTTGTTACCGTAAAAACCAATTATTATTTATATCATTTATCAGACATTCTAGCCATGAAAAAATAAAAAAAAATATATAAAAATAACAGAAAATATACAATTTACAATCTGATAAATAAAAAATAGCTGCGACTGGATATATTCGGCAAAAAAAGAGGCATCAATATTATAAATCGCTTCGGAACGGACTGACATTTATTGGATGAGATCTAGAAGAAGCATTAAAAGGAGATCGCTACCAGATTAAGAATTTGAATCGTTTTTTTTGTAAATTTTGTTAAATAAAAAATTGCGGTTTTTGATGAAACCATCCGAAAAGTTTTGATGTTACAGTTTATAATTTTTTTTTATTATATATCTAGAATCTACATTCTTTATACCTACAATCTTCTATATTCGTTTCTATTGCAGAGAATATAGAAGATTATAGATATAGAAAATATTGAATAGAATTCTATAGAAGAGAATAATATATAAAATTCTCTTCTTTAATGAATCTATTTCTGTAGAAGAGAATATACAAGTAGAGCTTTGTTCTATATTTAGAATCGCTTATTTAGCACAAGGCTCTACTTCTATACAGTATTCTCTTCTACTTCTATATTCCCTTATAGAAGTAGAAGAGAATACTTAGTTCTATATTCCTCTCTTTTATAGACTTTATCTCTATACAATATTCTCTTCTACAGAAGAGAATACTGTATAGAGGTAAAATCTATATATATACTGTATAAAGGTAAAATCTATAAAAGAGAATATGGAAGTAGAACCTTGTACTTAATAAAAATAATCATACGCTCTATTTAATTGCAGAAATCTCTATTCTAAGGAATGAAAATATTCTTAAGATCCTCAGATCTCTCATCGAATAACAATTAAACGTTGTATCCAATAGATAGATGTAAAATTTTAGAGAAAAGCAACAATCTAGTTCAACAGGCAGTCGTCATTTCCTTTCCTATTGTATGTTGTCTGGTTTGTTAACTGTTAGTTTGTTTCTTTTTACACTCATTTCGCTTCCTCAACAAATTCATGCGGTTACGTAAATTGTGATTTATACTTTGACGCTTCTGCTAAGATGTATGGCAGAACGGAGATCCAGAGCAACTGTCTGAACTTAACTGACATCATCCATCTAAGTCAAGCCGCATCTGTTCTGTAGAAAATGCTCCAATGAATCTACGTTCCTACCAATTTTATTTCCTTACTTAATTGCCAGGTGCGAACAGTAATTCCTATATTAATAATTATACTTCAAACTTTATTAAACGATTTAAAGGAGGGAAAATGTTTTTTTTCGATATAAGGCGAAGGAGAAGTTGGAGAATCGGATAAGTGGTTATATATTTGCTAACCCACCACTAACTTTATCGCTTGTTCGATGTCTACCGTGTTATTGGTAAAAGTATCGGATCGCCGACATAAAACTTTTACGATGTGTCCAAAAGATGCAAGAAGGAAAATGCGGCTGCACAACGACAATTTTGGAAGGTTCTACTGATCTCGGGCATTTAGAGATATCTGTGTTACAAGCAACGGATGCGGAATCCTTATCGCGACTTTAAAATCATACAAGGCATAAAAATTGTGTTACTAATGTAGATATATCATGGGGGAGAAAACAAATGAAAAATTCAAGATTAGAACGAGTTTGTTTATTTGTTTACGTGAATATTAAAGATCTGTTGATTAAGGAGTGGAAAAAAACAAAAAATTTTGTGTAAAGTTTGAAATTTTATGTATCGTCACTACTGTGAGGTTAAAAGAAACTTTAATATCTTTTACAAAGGCATAACTTTTGTTAGGAGAATTTTTATGCGTTGTTTTCTGAAAATTTTTACCTAATGACAATAATAATAAAAAAAAACTTTTTATAAATTGCTAATTTTTTAATGTTTTTTTAATTATGTGATAAGAAAATTTTCCTTTTTTGTCACTTTTATGATACTCTGGTGCTTCAAGTCTTTGCTTATTTATCGAAGAAAAACCTGTAATTATATTAAATTGCATTTAATAAGCTTTAACCAGCAAAAACGGGCATTTTTTCTTATTTTTCTCCGAGTTTCTTCAATGGGTTAATGAAGAAAAATGCGTTTTATAACGATGCACGAGTGCCTTGATGCAGTTAACAAACTTTGCATAAAATTCAGAAAACATAAAATATGCACGAGTTATTTAAGCACAAACTTACAAAGAACAAAACTAACATTGTTTTCACATATAAACACACACAAAAACATTTCACATTTAAACCTGTTTTTTTACATATTTTCAGATTGTTTAATGTACCTGTAACGCAAAAAAACAATTTACCTCGGAGATGAATAAAATTCAGAAAAAGTAATCAAGTAATTTTATCTCATATTTGACTATGCACGAAAAAAAGAAAAGAAAAAGAAAAATTATTATTTTTTTCTATTAAGTTTGCCCACTCGTTCTGATTTATATTTATTAAGTTTTTCAAGTCTTTCCTTTGTTTTATTTTCGTTATTTTTTAAAACTTCCTTTTTGAAGATTTTTACACTTAATTGAAAAGTATTTTTTTTTTTTTAAGTTTTATTTTAACTTCAAATTGACAGATGAGAACAAAAAATAAAAGAAAATATTAAAAATCACGACAAAAAAAATTGGAAAAGAACGAGGAAAATTTAATTATTAAAGAAATAAAATTTGAAGTAAAGCTGATAAAAATAATATTTTTTTTTTTTTTTTTTTTTTACACAGGATAGATAAACTCTTAAAAAATAAATAAATAAAAATTATTCTGATAGTTGTCTACAGAATAACATGATTACTAATGCAGTAACGTAGATTAATTATTGAATATTTACAAGTATATCCATTTATAGGAGAATCCAGAAACTGTTGTTACTGTCGTTCAGGCAGTAACGCGCGTATTAGTGCGGTTTTCCTTTGTATCTTAAATGTAATAAATTGCAAATGCTTTGTATTTCGTGTGTTGCCTTTATGCTTAGTAATATAAACGTCTTGTTTGTGTACTTTGTAATGCATTAAGTGAAAAATAGCAAAGTCCAAATAATGAATAGACAAAACAGTTTTATTCTTTCATAATCAGAGAAACATTCTCAAGAGATTGGAATTTGCAAACCGAAGCGAACCAGACGTGCAACGCGTTATGAATATTCAACGTGTTTACCAGACGAACAAAAGCGAGAGAGAGAGAAAAATATGGATTTTTCTCGCTAAAATTATTTGTAAGAAGATAATTTCTCATTGATCAATCAACAATTTATGTGTTGTGGATCATTATTTAGTCGTCTATCGTTTCTTATAAAGAAGATTCATACCACGGAGACTCATATTTTATAGACTATAGGCCGACAGCTTTGACTCGCAGGCACTTCATTCTGTGTTTGAATGACGTATTCGAATATATATATTCACTACATCTCCAGAGAACAATTATTCACCGAATACCTCCAGAAAATTTTAAGAAGTTTTAATACCTCGAGTTATTAACGCTGAATATAACATTTTCTATTTATTTGTTTATTATAAAACAATCGAATATAAATTTTTTTATATGTTTTCGTTGATAAAAATAATATTGTAAACGGCACGAAACTCGACTTGTTTATAACATTGTTTGGTCACACGAAACGTCACTTATTCAATTTAGTCGCAAAGTGTCAAAACATAGAATCAAAAAATGACAAACAGGAAGAGTCGTATTTCGTTATATATACAAGAAAGACGTGATTTATGGGCTAAAAGTTATTGGCCGCGTTGACATCTTGAATTGGTTACCTTCTTAGATATTTTTTTTATGACAACAATGGGAAAAAATACCCATCTTGAAGAATAAAAATACTATTTGAAAATGGAACTTTCACCAAATATAAATTTTTATTTTATATTTTTTTTTTACCAAACTAGATTTCTGGATTTTTGTTTTATCTAAATCTTTATTCGTTTCTGCTTATATTCAGTTAACTTATATGCAAAGCTTACAGAGCGACGAAACATATTCAGTATTTTCGACAATACGATTATATATTTATTAGTGCAGTATAAACAATATTTCCTATTTTGTTATATATACATTTATATTTTTTATATTTTATTTTGTATTTTCTATGGCATTTTTAATTTTTTATGATGTGTATTTTGTACGTTGTGCTAACTTTATACCGTACATAATAATGCAAATATTTAATACCTTTGTGTATTTTGTAATGCAGTAAATGCTTAATAAATGTTATAAATATTCTGCCTTTGTCCTATTTGCAATGTGATAAATATTTAATGTTTTGCCGTATGTATTTTCTGCCTATTTTTCAAAGGAAAATCAGAGTTATGAGATTACCAAGATAGAAGTTTTAGGTGGGGACATAATCCATATGTCTCCAACTAAAACTTTTGAATTATTTAATATATAATATTTTAATGAAAGTTGATAATGAATCTCTCCACTACATCATTTTATCTTCTAGCTTCAAATATTTAAAAATGGCGGATTTACATCTTATCACTTTTAGGCTAGTTTTATCCTGGGAAATATAGTTTAAGTGTTTAATATCTTAACATTGTTTTATTTTTACTTCATCCAGAGTTTTTATTTTACATCTTGATGATTGTTTTCTGACTTTAAACGAACTGTTTCGAGGATTCACTTTCTGCTCCTTCTGTACATTATGACATTCCTCATCAGCTGCAGCGACTTCCATTAAATTTACTAGAGTGCTGTTCGGTATTTTCTTTCTCTTATCGTGTCTCAAGTACATGCACTGAGTATAATCTATGTACTTATAATCCACTAATGCAATTACATAAAGTTCGATATTCTTTCATTATTCATTATTCTATTCTTATTGGTATGTCATGTGTGAACAAGATTACTCTTGTAAACTAAATTTTTAAAACGCAGTAACTTTTATAGAATTTTCTGGATAATAAAAATAAAAAAAAACGTATTGATGTTGTCCTTTTATCCTATTTACAACGGCTCGTTTCCGTTCGAAGATAGGTACGATGAATTATAAAACAAAAGATAAATCTGGCAGAAAATGCCAGAAAGCTTCGTGTCACAAGATTCGAGACAGGAGACGTTATATCTTGTTTGTGAATCGCCTACTGTTGTGTGGATCAACATTATCTTTAGCTATAACAAAGCTATCATTATGGATCAGTTGGCATGACAACAACATCTTTATCTTTACCTCGAAGCACTCCGAAAGATGCGAATTCGCGTAAAAATCTCCGATATATCGGCTTTAAAAATATAAAAAAGTCGAAAATTTGTATTTATTCGACGAAAGAGGACAATTAAAACATTATAAAATAATTATTTCTATCAATTAAACATCGGAGAGAGAGAGGAAAAAAATTAATTACGTTTTACTTACATTTTTATCTTTTTGTTATGTAAATCAAAAATTTTATTATTGTCATTTAATTCAATTTAATAATTCTGTCTTCTTAATCCAATTTAGAAATATAATAATCAGATGAAAGTTAGAGAATAATTTGTATGTAGATAATTATGAAGTAATGAGATCAGAAGAAAAACAAATTAAATATGAAAAATACATTTTAAAACAATTTAAAATAATTAAAATTTTAACTTTACTTACTAAATTAAGAAAGTTAAAATGAATGTATTCATTTTTAGAAAATTTTAAAACGACGAGAGAAAAAACGTAATTAACGATAACTTTATCTATCTTTTAAGAGAAATGAATGTCCGTATCAATAATGATTTGTTTATACAATAGCATAAAACTAACATAAAAGAATGTGGTAGCAAAAACACCTGAAAAAGTTGAGTAACAAATTGATTTTTCCTGTAAATCCGGTTCTCTTTGCAGCTACAACGTTGCTTTGTGGTGTAACCGTTCACAAAGGAGTATCAAAGTAGAATGAAGTTCAGGAAAGTGAATAAAATTCCATTGTTATTTTATACCGAATTTAAAATTTCTTTCACTCTTTCAACTTTCCACTCGATGATGTAATATATCTGGATAACATATAACCAATATTTCTCATTCAACACTGGGTCAAAACTGCAGGAAAATTCTTTCAAAAGATTTAGTAGCGTGAGTGAATTCGAGTGAAATCACAAATTCATGAAACTTTTATTATTTTCTGTGACTTCTTTTTTATTATTGTTTCTTCCACAGGCCGGCTGTATGCATTGCTGCGGGATAATGCAGATTCCATTCAAAGTATCCAAATTCGCATCTTGTTCCGACGATAATATTGTGAAGTAAAAGAAATTGTTCACTCTTCCACAGAAAATAGCATCATATTTCATTTCTTATCGTCTCCATATCTTTAATATTTCAGTTATCGATCGAAAGATTCAAAAATATTGCTGGAAACGTCGAAAACTTTATCTTTAATTATAAAACTTTTTCGCGTAACACGATTGTGTGCAGGAAAAGTAGTAGTAAGACGTACAAGAGGCTCGATGCCAGTAAAAAGTTCAACGGAGGTTTTGTTTACAAATACGATTAATGTTACCCATTTATCTAAAAATTGTTTGACGTACATTTGATTGATGTACATTTTAGCCATTTAGGTATTGAGTTACTTGGAAATTATGGTAACATCGGAGATTCGATACATGTTTACATATTAAAAAAACTAAAGTTATGAATAATGAAACAGTTCTGGTAAAAGGAAAAAAAAACGAAACAACAATTTAGCTCTTTTAAATTTAATGGAAATGCGGTCACTGAATACTTTATCCGATAACATTTACAGGCATTGCAATTTTAAATAGCAGATATCGGTATACAATTTATTTCAGTCCTGAAGAATAGCGCTATTGGGATGGCAAAATAACTTAACGTGCTTTTGCCTATTCGTTCGAGGTATCAATCTGTAAACGTCACGTTCCATCCATTTCCTGCTAACGATTCTCTCTCTCTGTCGATTCCAAAATGGTAGAAGTTAAGCCAATGGATAGCATAGATAACAAAGAACAGGTTTGAAACAGGAGGAATAGCAGACATCACTTAGATTCCATCTCCATTGATAGAGCATATTTCTGTTATCGAACAGTGGCATTAAAGTGAAGTTAGATAGCGGGAAAAAAAGTATAACTGGGAGTCTTGAAGCGTTACCGTTTTTATTATTTTTATATTGTTTTTACGTGATGCATCGCTCCTGTTTTACTCGATCGAAACTTCTGTTGATGACTTTAGACGTAAATTAATCGGAAAGTTCTACTGAACTTTATCAAATCGATGAACTAACCTATTTTATAACATATATTTTAAATAATATACAAATTTTTTAGCGCAATTTGCACCTATTTGATTGTCCCTGTACATCATACTTCCTCTCCTTGCATATAAACTATGAAGGAAAGTTTCACGAATATCTATAATTTTGATAAACATTTTTACATTTTCAATTGATAACAGAGAGAACAACATCTAATTTATGATTAGTTTTAGCTGTAATAAACCAAAAGTTTTAATTAACTTTATTTAATATTTTTTAACAGTTTTATAAAGTACTGACTCATAACTAAACCGGTGAATTGATTTACTTAATTGAAATGCCACTTTTAAACCGATGTTTAAACATAGTTTAAAATAATTGCATCCTTAATTTATAGTCGAAACTATGAGGAAACTGTACAAAAGTTAATAAACCTCGATAGCGAATATGGCTAAGGTAATAAGAATCCTGTAATCCTTCTTTATTTATAACGTTTCCTTTCGTCAAGGTTGTCTTACGAAGTGTAAAATTGCTACAATAATTTCTCATCATCACTATATTGTATGGTGTAATAATCCAATTAAGGTGATGTGTAGTGGAAATTTTGATATCAACTTTATCTGGAAGAATATAATTTATTAATAAAATAATTCGAAAAAAAAATTATATACAGTATATATTTTACGCTGCTGATATATAAGGTCGTTATCCATTCCTTTCTGAATTTTTAAACGAGCTTAAGCGCATGCTAAATTACGAGCTAACGAGTTTAATTATGCGAAAAATATGCAATTCTTACTAGTGTGATGAAGAGTAGGAATAAAATTTGTACTCGACATACGCACGTCTATCAGGAAGAGTTCAGATAAGATTCAAAGATCTTCCTGTTGAAGATAATAAGATTAAAAAAAAATCCCAAATCTTTCTCGAAAGTCATTGATAAACATAAATTTTATTAGAGGGAAAAAGAGAGTGGCAGTTTAATACGTATTCCCGAAAGTATTTATCCATTAAAGGGAGAGAAAAAACTGGTATAAAAACTTCGACTTTAGTTCTCGTTTTTTTGTAAATAATCCTCAAATTCTTTACATAGCATCAATGCCAATATACTTAAATTGTATTTTTTTTGTTAGATGCAGATTTAAATGAATGGTATATATATAAAAATTTAAATATCCACTCTCAGAGTTTCGGCAATCCTGGAATTCAGTGAAGTGAGTTTTAATCTCTAATGAATTCCCGTATGATTGATGATTTACAAAATTATTTATCCGTTTGTCTGTTTTAAAGAATAATTAATCGAAAAACTGTACTGGTGTTCAAGAACTATCAAGATAACTAAATATATATTTATTTAATAATATATTCTATAAGGTAGACAGTAATTTTTATTTTTTATTTTTTAAATAGATTTCAATAATTTAATTTAAAAAATATTACTATTTTAACAAATTCATTTTTTAAAAATAATAATATTTCGAAACATCAGAGGTGTAGCTAGTAGAATAATCAGAGGATTCAGAAGGAGAAATGGCAACGTTCACCTGCTTTCTGTTAAAATGCCATTAGTTGGCGACATCTGGTGACGCGGTTGTGAATATCTGAGCTGGAGTTGTATTACAAAAATAAATTTAAATTATATTCTCATTCATTACTTTTTTTTATTATCAATATTAATGAATTCATAATTCATTTTACGTAGTTGACACTTGTAATCTACTTAAAAATATAATCCGGAACTTCCTCCGATAAAAATCAAAATAAAATATATTTTAACAGTATTTATTTTATTTTATTTTTTAAGCTTAAAATAAAATAATGGAATGAATTTTTAATAAAAAGATAATGTATCCGGTTGGAAATGAAAGAAAAATGGCGCATTTCTTGCTTCGGTATGATATCGTATTTTTATATTTTTTTGTTCGAGTCATCCTCATATATATTCCAGAATTTTCATGAGGATTTTAGAATCAGAATTCCCGAATTTTTAAATAGATTAATAGTAAATAAATTAAAAAAAATATATAATATTTTTAATTAAATTAAGATTAACAACATATTTGCGCTAATAATATCATTAAGCTAAAATATTTTTTATAAGTATTTAATGTAAACTAATTTTTTTAATGATTTTTAAACTGGTGTTGTGGTAATCTTTTTTTAGATGGATTTTTTTTATAATTTATTTAAAAATTTCGGAATATTTCTAGTAATTCATTTAATGTGTCACGATATTTCGAATGGAAATTATTTTTATATACTGTGTTGCATTATTCTCTAGAGAGAGAAAGAGAGAGAGCTATGCATCAAAACGGATTGCGTGATCGAAACTTTATTTGGGATTCAAAAGAGCAGAAATTGAAGTTTTTGAATTATGTTTGATGAAATTACAGATATAATATTTTTAAAAAAAATTCGAGTGGCCAGAAAAATTACGCTTTCTATGGCACAAATGGTCGGAATAGAAATTTTTCGAACCGGCGAGAAAAATATACAAAAATGAGCAGCGGCCTAATGCTATATTAATATAATACTTTCGTAATATTTTTACGAATTTTTGAATAAATAGAGAAGAAAAAATATTAATTTTTAAGTATAAAATTTTTGTAAGCAGACTTTTCGCTAGATTAATTTTTTAAAAATAAGATTCGCACATAAGCAAGATCAATTACAACAAAATCATAAACACATATATCATTTTGCTTGTGACGAATCATCATTGCAAATTCAAAATGCATATTTCCTTAGTTATAAAATTATAGCATCCTTGGGATACTATATCAAATCAATATAACTATGGAGATATGTATCTTGAATTTGGAATGATGCTTCATCACATGCAAAATGGCAGATGTGTTTATGATTTTGTTGTAGCTGATCTTGCATACGTCCGAATCTCGTTTTACCGTAAAATGATTCAATGTCAGAAGTGATGTTTCTGATTATGACAGTGATATCTGATATTAATTCTTCTGTGAAGTTAAAGATCTGTTGTTGGTGTGACATGTGATGTTGATTGGCGATGGAGATTGCTTCTCCGTTTCAAACTTAATTAGAAAATCACCATAATAGAGTTTTTAATATTTTAGTAAAGAAGGATATAATATTATTTAAGATCACAGTCACATGCAACATATATCAAGAGTTCAAACATAAAAAAACATTTTAAAAAATGAATAAATGCTAACTTCGAAATTAGTCGTATAAATTATGGATAAAATCAAATACAGAAGGAAAAACTGTTAAAATTGAAGGAAAAGCTTTTATATTACCGAAAGAAAGTTTAAATAAATTTATAAACAGGAATGGGTAAGCATATGAAACTGTTAAATTCAGGAACAAAATTTATCATGCTATACAATTAAAGGAAGAATATCAAGCTTACGATAAATATTATTTAGCTATTGAGATATTTAAGTTCAAACAATAACTCAACAATTCTTCGTAATATTTAATTAATGACTGTTATGAAAAATTACATTGATACCAAATTATCAATTATATCTGTTACAGTTCAACACCAGAAAAATTATCGAATATAAAAGAAAATATAAGTTATACAAATGGATAAAAAGTTTTCTTTGTATTGAGCACATATAGGCCTATAATAAACATACATAAACAAGAGTTTAAAAAAATATCTTTGTCACTATATTTTATAACATAAATATTACAATTTATAAAATATACATTGTTTATAATCTATACCACATATGTGATTTTGCTAACGTTGAAAATCATGTGTGCTATTAATAAAAATATCAATGAAATCATATAAAATGATAATTTAGATTTTAAATTTAATAATTATGATATTCAATCTATAACTGTTTGCCTCTAAATATTTAAGAATAACAATTAATACGATTATGAATACTGAAAACTCATCACAATAAACTCTGAGCCAACATAGTTAGAATTATTGATAGTTTGTATACAACATCAATTGTTTAAGTCAATTTTGAAATTTGTTAATTAGAATGCATTTTGACACATAGAATGAGACTATAAAATAAGATTTGAATACTACGTGATTTGGTGTTTAGAGATGTGAATTTATATACATAAAAAGTTAAATAATTTGAATTATGCTCAGTTTATATTTAAGCCCTATAAATTATAAAAAATGTTGATAAGTCTAAGGCTAATTATATGAAACAAGAAAGTATTGAGGAATTATTTGATACATGTTGTAATCATCATAAAGTAGTGAATCTAAATTGCGTTAAAAATATATTCAAAATTTTAACAAAAATCTATGTTTGGCAATGAAGAAATTCAATTTTTGACAGATTAAGTTATGCAAAAGAAATTTAAAAAATATACGTGTGCATTGAATAATATAATAAAGTGGATTCTGTCTCTAATTGTGCTTATACAGGATGAGAAATTTGGTATTAATGAATATCGATTTCACAGTTAAACTTTGAGAGATTATCAGTTAATTTACAATGATGCTAAATCACAGATCCCGTTCTCTGATTATTCTTAATTCGACTGTATTAAGTTCGATTGTTCATTTTACTGTTTTAGTATTCTCTGTAAGATATAAAATTGCTAAACTCTAGAATAAATGACATAGATCTAGTAAGATTTGTTCTATATTTTCATCCGTTTGATTAAAAGTTCGCTTAATATGAACACGTTAGATGGTTTTCAACTTTTAATTCACTCAAATTTATTAATTTTTTTCATACAAAAATCACTATTGTTTATACTATTTCATCCAAAACTGGATTCACTATATTCTTCTGGAGAAAATTGCATCACTGCAATGGCTTTTTAATTTTAAAAGCGATCAGGTAAATCTGCGAATATTAATAATTTTAGACAAACGTTTCTTATAGAAAAAAGATATTAATAAAAACTTGATTGAGAATCGTTAAAAATGTAATTCTAAAACAAAATATAGAGAAAATTTTCTGTACAAAATATATCGAATATTTTCGTCCATTGTAACTCTCTATTTTCTATTGTATGTCAATTTATAAGTATTTTATTTTTATATTTAGCAATAGAATTATGTTTATTGGATAACTATATCAAACTTTTTAATTATTTTAAAACATTAATCAAATATATAAGCTTTTAGCAGCTTTAGAAATCTTCATCTAAAATAAGAGTTTTTGAAAATTGCATTAAAATGTTCAGATTTTTTTTGGTTTTAAATTATCATATTCACAGTTTTAAAACAGACTTAAGTTTTACGTATTTTTCAGTTTCTTTTTTTTCAGAAAAACAACAAGTTTTTCTGACAAAAAAGAATTTTCCTTCATTTCTGGTTTTAAGAATATGGGAAAATTTTTTTGTGTTGCACGAATGAGAAAAGGAAAACACTTTCTTCAATTGACTTAATGTTTCGATTGCATTAATTTAGTTTTTGCATTAATGAGTTTCGATTGCATTAATGAGGAGTTTCATGCGAAAATCTCAGTGCAAATTTATTCAAGTAAAAATGAAAGTCGAATGAGTTTTACGTATGTCTTTTTTGTTTTCAAGAATATTGCGAGATTCAAGTTACTTCTAAAACATCAATATTCCAATAAATTATGATACGACTAATCACAATTTAAAAAAATATGTTTATTTATTTTAATTGCATTTTACTCTTTAAAGTAATAAATGTTTCCATTCTGAATTTGTTTGCAGAAAATCACATGTTTTCCTTTCTTTTGATTTATAAAGTATAAAATTCTAAAGAATTTATTAAAATATCATAAAATACTGTTTGTTATTTACTGTAACGCTCTATATAATATGCAAACATTTCGTAAACAGTTTTAGATGATTATGTAAATTTATTTTTATTTATTGTTCGAATAATTAATTAATTATTTACATTTTTATCTATTTGACTAAAGAAATTCTTGTTAACTTAATTTAATAATGGATGTTTTTAAAGCGTAACTTTATCAGAAATCATAGCTGTATAGTACCAAATACATATTTATTTTTTAATTTGATACAAAATAATAATATTTTTGATTGCAATATATAAGTTTTCTTACTTATTTTTAGGATTAAGTTAACTAACTCTCAAAGTTTTTCGAATTACATGAACATAGATCTAGGCAATGAAATGATGAAAGAAAATCTGTTTTTAGTTATCTTTCTTTCAGAACTTCACTTTAGAAAACTTGAAATGGATTTTCAAAGCAAAACACATCATGTATTTTTGTTGACGAATTTTTGTTGGAGTAAAAATTCGATTCGAAACTGGATGCTAACGAATAGTTTATATGGGAGATCATGCTCATCAAGTACTCAGAATCACTTGAAGAAAGTTTCATCTGTGAGGAAGTAGTATCTTGAATATAAAGTTGCCTACAAATTCACACTTATCTACAATCTCAGAGGTATCAGAAAGCGCTAGAGAATAGCAGTTCCAGACATGCCGTTCATG
This sequence comes from Androctonus mauritanicus, assembly GCA_011317285.2. Taxonomy (NCBI): domain Eukaryota; kingdom Metazoa; phylum Arthropoda; class Arachnida; order Scorpiones; family Buthidae; genus Androctonus; species Androctonus mauritanicus. The sequence continues at coordinate 41,762 of WUQG02183208.1, forward strand.
ATGTTAGAAACAGCTTGTTATTTCTTTGACTTTTTAACACATCTCTTGTTATAAATAGATTTATTTGCTGATAGTGCTTCTTTGATCTTAAAAATCGTATTATTGTATTTTTGACATCAATTTTTATTTTAAAAATTGATCTGTCTACTGCATGCACATCAAGTAAACTATAATTTAAAAGTTTAGAGTTTTCGAAGTGCAAAACTCGTGTCCTTTCTTGAGTAATCTCTACATAATTAAATGAGGAAATGTTCTTGACGTATTTTCTATATTAAGTTATCTTAACTCGTCAATTTTCGACTTCAATTATGAAAGATAATTATCAGCAGTAAAAAAAAAATGAAAACAAATAATGATATGCAAGAGATTTCCATTATTTTTGTTCAACAATAAAATATTAATTAACTGGTGAAATATCATTTTAGCACTAGAATTTACTTAATAAAATGAATTTTTTTTGACAACTTGAAATATATATATAAATTATGCTTGGCACGTATTCAAATAAGAATCAATATTGAAAGGCATTGTTTGGTGAAAAAATCAAAATAAATGTAACAAATACATTATGATATTGTATAATAGTCTAAGGAAAATACATTTATGAAAATTAAAACTGACTTCATGTTTAATTTAGTTGTACAAACTAAACAAAACAAAAAGAATTATCTATCGAGATAAATTTCTAGGAATCACATTTATGCTAAAAAGTATATTTAAGTGAGAACTAGTTAATGAATATAGTTATAATTTTTTAAATGGAATCTTTATAGAAAAATGCATTATATTGTATACAGATATTACTTCAATATAACGTATTTATACTTCTAGATTAGTTTCAAAGTAAAGTGGATGTTGTTGTATATTTCTAGTTTATTTTCCTTTGAAACTAAGCTAGAATTATAAACAATAGTATAGTTATCTTATATAATCGTTATATAGACTAAAACACAAATAAATATTTTATGAAATTCGATATCTGCTAACGAAGATGGTCTCGATGCCATTACTCTTACTTCTATATCTTTAGTTTTAACCATTTAGAAATGTCAGACATTCAAACTTATGAGCGTGGCTCATTTATGAGATGGCAGGCGTTTAAATTTATGGGGTTTTCTCTTATAACTTTTGAAGTTTTTGATAGATTTTCATGAAATTCAATAGAAAAAATAATGTCGAAGATGATTTTGGTGGCATACATTTTAATTCCTCATCTTTAATCATTCCAAAATAACAGATGTTCGGAAGGTACTGATTAGTTCTTTCCGTGTATCGTTTAATGTTCAAAGATAAACTGTTGAAATATTAAATAATATAATTCAATCTTTATTTATTTAATTTTAATAATAGGCCCTATATATGTTTTAATTATTAAAACCATTAGATATTTTGCATAAAAGTCTTTTATAAAATTTCGGTTGTCATTTTGTTTTTTATTTATATAATTTCTGAATATGAATTTTTAAAGATCATTTCACAAAATTCAAGAAACCAGTTTTACTAAAATAATGATAATACGAAACGTATTATGTAGCATATTTTTATTAACATAAGATGTATCTATTGCCATACTTCCATTGACAATTTTTAAATTTAATGTATATACATAACACAATTTTTAAATTTTATTCCCTTCTTTATAGACATATGCTTCATTATTATTAATGTAGCTGCAGTTTGATGCTGTTTGGCGAGAATTTCAAATTTAATAACCGTTATCAAATTTCGAGCGTAAATAATTTATTATAAATATAAAAAACAATTTTGAATAAATAAATAATGTAAAACATATAATATATTTATATTTTATACAGATTATCTTAACGATAACAGGTGAAGTCTTGTAGAACTAACTGCATTCATATATTTATTTTTTAAACTCACATTTACGAAGGAAATGCTTGACTGCAACTTATTACTTCTTTTCTGAAGGAAAGTGAGGATTATAAGATCAACCATGCTGTTTATCTATTCTTATGTCTCCACTAATAACTTTAGAATTAATTAGTAGACTATATTTTCATGAAATTTGATAGTAATATTCCGTCATTAAAGGTAAACTTGACGCAGCCGCGTATCACCTAACTCTCTAGCTCTTCAACTATTTAAAAATGGCGGACGTTCAGACTTCTAAGATTTTTTCCGTAATAACTTTTGAACTATTTAATTAAATTTTACAAAATTAGCAAGATGGTTAGATTATTAAAGTAGGATTTGAAGTAAGCTTAATTAACAATGTAGATTCATTCCTTCATTAAAAATGATAGACGTTCAATATTTTGACGTTTCGTTGCGATAATTGTGGAATTATTTAATATATTATATATTTTTTATAGTATTTAACATAGAGATTTTAAGCATTGAAGATGAATTTTAATCACATATATTTAATTATTCTAAAACGCAAGGATATATTCAGAAAGTAAGTCATTAGTTCTCCTCAGAATTGCTCATTTTTACTGCATTAATTTACTGGATCTATAGAGTTTGGTTTCGTGTTAGTTGCAGTTATTATTGAGACCATTAGTTTCCAATTCCATTATTTTTCTATATATTCCGCTTTGTTCATTTAGTGATATCATTAAGTCGTTATATCTCACGTCATTAATCACCGATATTATGATATCGATATCGATCAAAAAGTATGAAATTTGATGGATATTCAATCTATATCTTTTCTGATTCTCAATGGTCTAATTATTTTTTATTATTTTTTAATTTCTTTCGAGCATAATGTGGTTTTTCCTTTTCCACTTCTGACTTCTTTAATGATGGTATTAAAACAATAAATTTACCTCGTTTACTTGGTCTACGTTAATGTTTATGGTTTTCTATTTGGAGAATCATTATACCGTTTCTACCGTATCTTGCCGAATCATTTTTAAGAGAGTTAAAGTCGCATTAAATCGAGTAATCGCACTTAGGTTTTTTTTTTCCAATGAATTCCATTCGGCTAATTGTTTATCAATCAACGGATTAACGCTTAAGAAAAAGGGGAAAAAATCTGAAAGATTAAGAGAAATCCGCAAGAAAGCGAAAGCGGAATCTTCTGAAATCTTCTATTTGGAGAAGAGATAAAGCTTTAGAAACGACAATTTAATAAAAAGAAAAAAAATCGAAAATTCTAAAGATAAATGAAAATATAAAAGAGAAGGAGAACTCTTTTGAAGTTAAATCGTTAAAGTATATTGAATAAACTTAACTAGATTGAATACACAAACTACTAGCAATCCAAAATCAGATTACTTTTATGAAAAGAATCCCTCTTCGAGTTCTAATTGATTGCAAAAGAGAAACTGTTTAATGATTTCTACCAATAGATTTTCTGAATTTAATCATCAGTATAATATTTACGCGTAGTCTTGTATATTTTTATTGTAAATTTATTACTTTTATATACAAAACTTAATTTATTCAAACCTTATTAAACTCACAATTAATGCTAACTGACAATTTTCACAATATGAAGCCAAAAAAAGAAGTAAAAACTTTTATTTAGTTCGAACAAATTAACGAAAAAATATCTGGTCATCCCAAAGCAATGTCGTTTTTAGCAATAAGTTTTGGAAGATAAATCGTTGCTAATTTAATTAATCGAGTATATATTCTCCATTTGAACCAATAATAACCTTCAACGTTATGAAAGCTTTAAAAATTCATGTTTAGACAAGCTGAGACGTGTAGAACAAGAACAGTATAAAAAGACATTACTTTTGAGATGACCTGATATTTAAACGCTTTTTAATATCAATAGTTTTTCTCTTTATGAATTTTTATTAATTAACTTCGAATTGTTAATTTTCGAAGGAAACCGAGAGGAATAAATACAAATTTTTAATTCAACTAATGGGCAAAATTTGAGAGAGTGATATGCAGTTTATGCTATTGACGGAGAACTTATTATGATGATATCAGTGAATAGAGAAGGCAACTGACAGACTGACAGTTAAAATTGACTTGTAGTCACTTCCTGTTCGGTCTACAGAATGATATCTTTTCGTTTATTCAGAAATAATTCGATAAAAGTTTGTTTACTTAGCAGAAACATGCTCAACATTCGATCAAATGTATAATCTTAATAATGTCACACAAAAAAAAAAAAAAAACATTCAAGTAAAACAATAACTGTATAAGAATAAAGCACAAGTAGAACACATTTACATAAGATTAAATTCTTTTAACAGATCATAAAATGTGTAACAAAACTCACTTCAAAATTAAAAACAATAATAATATTAAATATACATGCTGGCTATACTAGTACTTATTATTTATGTGATGATTTAAAATTTATCGAATATTTTTTAACATATTTTTTAATCATTCATGTTTAGCTGTCATATTTTCCTGTTCAAACTTGTCCGGGAAAGTTGTAAAACTAATTACGTTAGGGTTGTTCGTCCTAATTGTATGCAAATTTTAGCCTCACACCTCTGACAGATTTGATTGGAAATTTTGCTGCTCATTGAGTCACTAAGTCCTCTTAGTCCCCGCTGTATAGCTGCAAATGACAAAGATAGAAAATCTGTTATAGTTCTACTTAAGAATTTATTAACTCGATATTTAAACAAATTCGAATTAAATTTAATAAATTTTAAGTGTAAACAAAATTTATAAATCAATTTTCGCCATGCTCGTAACAAATATGAAGAATAAATTTTAGTCAATAAATGATGATGATGAGTTCTATAATTCTGCGATTATTATATATACGGATTTTTCTTATATATAATTTTCACACATAAAAACAGATGAATATATTTAAACACCAAAATAAATTTATTAATCGATGAATTAATCGATAATTCTTTTAACTTAGTAAGTTTATGTCATTAAAATCTATTTACGAATGTAGATTAATTTTTTATATTTTTTTGTTTATAGTTTTTATTTTGTTCCTTAGCAAAAATAAAAATAAAGTATTTTATTTTATGGAAGAAAATTTTAAGAATTGTTACTGAATTTGGTGCCATCTCGTGTGGAAAATATTAATTATTTTAACTATTTATTTATCAGACTCTGTATTGAAATAATAATTTATCTAAAACACCATTACTTAATTCAGATATCATTTTATCCGGAAAAAATGAATAAAAATTTTCAATTTCAGTTTTTTATTCTCTTTTTTTAATTTTATTACAGGCTATAGATCTTTTATTTTCTTTTTATATTTCGTAAACATCGTACTGTCTTTAATTAATAAAAGATTGCATGTTTATGCTTAAAACTATATTTTAAAATGGATGAAATGGGTAAACAACATATAGAAATACTCATTTTGTCATGAATATTGTTGATATTAGTTTTGAAACATTTTTATTGTTTGAATTTATAAGGAAGAATGTTTAATAAACTGGAATATCGCTAATGCGAATGACTATTCTTCTCTATTAATGTGAATTAATGATGATTTACTATATATGTATACAAACGAGGAATATATAAAAAGCTAAATAAGTTTTAAAAAATAGAATTTTTTTATCTTCTTTCCAAAATATTCAAATTACTATTAGTGGTAATAAATTTTTGAATCTAGAAAGATGTACACTGAAGATACAGTTAGCATGAATTTTACTTCTAAATTTAATTATAAGTTAAATATTACGTTATATTTTCTGTGTTATATTTTAATCATGAAGTTTTCTTATATAATGCATTACACCAAATATTTATTACTATTGAGAACAGATTTTATGCAGGTGTGATATAAATTTATTTACATCGAGCAATAAAATACTTTTATAATGTTACGGATAAAATAAAACCTATATTTTCACTGTAACATAAACTAACTGTAACTTTTAATAATAAAATATTTTTAATGGTGTTCACTAATAAAACTGAAACTTTTGCCTAAATTATGGATAAATTTAAATATGTAATTTTATGTTATATTGCTGCGAAAATAAATTTATCGAATGAATAACATCGAAACAAATGACATTTTTTTTATGATAAAGGATTATGATTTTCATGAAATCTTTTGCATAAAAAATTTATTGCTACTGATATTAACGAGCAAGCAATTCAAAAAGTTAGTCGTTCGTTTGGTTTGAACGATAAATTTACATTTAATGTTTGCTAATGTAAAAATCATGGATTAAAATAAATAAATACTCCGAGTAAGCGTTCAGTGTATTTATGTCGCATAAGTTAATATTATTTTTACGATATATATAATATAATTTTTATAAAATCTTATTATATATCGTAAAAATAAAAATCCAGATCAATAGGCACAGAAGTGATTCTAAATCTAGTACAATATTCGGGAAAGTTTTTCTTTTTTTATTGCACGAATCATTATGACCCAAATTAAACTTGATTGTTGAACTGATATCACTTTCAATGAGAAGTCTTTTATAGTAATTCACAGCATTCGAAAATTTGAAGAATCAGATTAATAGTTAAGTTAAAACTGTTAAACCTTAACGGTTTAACAGTTTTAACAGCAATAAGTACTTTAACAGTTAACAGTTTGTAAGTAGCAAAAATCGGCATGAAAAATGTAATTTTTTCAATTCTCGATGATACGTTTACAGATTGCATTGTTCAAATGATTTCAAAAAAGTTGTTTCTTTTTTTATTCAAAAAATTTCACTTTAAGTGAACAAAAAATAAAGAGCATATTTTATATGTATTAGAATATTGTCATTAAACTCTTTCTTACAAGTTAGAAAAATCATTTTGATATAAAAAAAGATAAATGATATCTACTTCAAAATATTTAATATTTAAAAATAAGCCAAGTATTAAAAAATGAACGTTCGTTATATTTCAGAAATCGATACTTAGAAGAGTTAAGATAAGTTACTTGAGTGTTAAAATAACATCGACCAAGAAGGAATCCATTTCTTTTCTCAGTAATTCACTTATTTTTTATATAAACTTATATTAGATGATGATAAAATATTTATAGTTGGAAAAAAATTTATTATTTACAACGAGTTCTTGAGAGAACCTTTAGTATTATTTCAGGTAATGAAATTCTGGATTTAGCCTAAATTCATAAAGAAAAACAATTCTTGTTTACACATACAGTATAAGGAAATTTCATAGTTAAATATATACGTTACAATGATATATATTTTTTAACAATAAGTACTATCAGAATTTTGATTTTATATCCTGAAAACAGCTTAAATATTCGTCTTTAAAAAATTTTGTAAAAATATTAGACGACATGAAGGCTAGATATATAAGCGGATTCAGAATAAGGATCCGCTCCCCTCTGGAAAAAATTTTAAAAGAAATAAATATACAACAATGATTTAAATTATTAGCAATATAATTATTTGAATTATTATACCCTCTGTAATCTTATTCTGGATCTGTTATTGGCTAGATAAATTTATTTCGGACATTCTTTAAGTAAAAATTAACTTCTTGAGGTGCCGTCTCCTAGTAGAGGATGACGACCACTCTAGTAAATTTCTTTCTATCAACTGTTGTTCTGAATAACTGTTCAGAACCAAGCTCAGTCCATTCTCTTATATCGCAAAGCCATAATATTCTTCTTCTTTTATGCTTCCTCATCTCCTCAATCTTGCCCTCAATTAGCAACTGTAAGATGTATCTTTTTTGACGCATCAAATGTACCAAATATGCGGTTTTTCTTCTTTTTATTATAGTAATCAATTTTCTCTGCCTGTTAATCTTACTCAGAACATCCTCATTTCTCATTTTTGCTGTCCAAAATATTTTTAATATCTTTCTATAAATCCACATTTCAAAGGCTTCCAATCTTTTAATGGAGGTTGATTTCAAGGTCCAAGTCTCAACACCATAGAGTAGGATTGACCATATATAACATTTCATCATAAAAATTAACAAAATATTCAAATATCCATTTTGAAATAATATAAATAAGAATATTTTTAGTTTATTTTTAGATGGCATATAATTGAAATTTAGTTATATAAATTTTACTATTGGCAACTTCTATAAATAAATTAATCGTATTTTTTACAATTTTTTAAATATATTTAATTCAAATTATTTTATTCACTTTGACCACCATGTTTATTCCCAATCCAATATCTTATTTTATTGCAGGAGAACGTATTCAATTCAAAAGAGAGTATGCAAGGAATGCTGTTCATTATTTGAAAGAATGAGTAATTTGCAGCATATTATATATTCGCCACCAAATCATCCGATATGCTGCTCTTCAAAGACAAAAATTTGGAATTTTTTTCGTTATTTATATTCGCAATGGGATCAAAATAGTAAATACAACAACAACAATAATAATAATAATAATAAATGGTTGAACTACATTCATTCGTTATTTCTTTCTGTAATATGTTTGCGGCAATCAATACAAATAATTCCTCAATTTTCTTATATTCCAATTCTAAAGAAGAAAAATGAATTTATATAAATCATAAATCAACACTGGTATCAGACAGCCATTAAATAAAAAATAATATGATCGTCGCATAATAAGAAATGTACAAATGCGAACATAACATATTTTGTTATTTATAATTTAAATATTTAATAAAGTCAGTATGAAATTTGGAAAGATTTGTAAATCAAGTAAAGTAGGCGGCCGAATGGTAACGCGGTCAGCGTGCTACGCAGGAGGACTCGGTTCGCGTCCCGGGTCTAGTAACTCCTGAAAAGTTTTTCGGGGTGCTGGGCCCGGCCCGGCGATCCCCGTCCTTCACCATCCAGTCCTCCTCCACGGGTGTGGGTGCAGCCCGTGGTTGGAACTGGCTCCGTCCCTTAGTAATCTCCCTGATTGGAAAGGGGTGTAAAAATATGCAAAAAAAAAAAAAAAATCAAATAAAGTATAGAAAGGATTAGATACCAAGTTTATAGACATTTATTAATTTTATAAAATTCTTGCATATTTCAAAACTTCAAGAAGTAATGATTATATTTACAGATTTGATTCATATTGAAAGTTAATATTAAAATCTTTATTTTCTTGTCATAAAATGTCGTAATAATATAATAAAAGAAATGTTTTATAGAAATTTTAGAAAATTAGAAAAATTTCGTCGATCTCCTGTGACAATTTACACACAGGAGGCGCGACTGTCAAAAAAAGGTTAAAAATATAACCTTGAAAATTTCTATGAAATTGGCGCTTCAATCGAAAATTAAAGATTTAAAAATAAAAATAATAAAAATAAATTAATATTTTTAAGTATCGATCATAATTTAAAATTCGCATTTTATGATATGCGAAAAACTTTGAGGGCTCTACTAAACAATATATCATAAAAATATACATAATGATTAACATATTAATTACTTATGTAGTTATATTATTATAAAATCACTTTGGACTTTCACTAAATAATTTCGTATTATATTTGACTTTTGTTTCAGAAATTCAAATATAACGGCCATACTTCAGTTTATGAAAAATAATGCATAAAGGAGAAACAATGCGAGAAATATGATGATTTTATTAAATTCATTAAATCCCAAATTTATTTCATTTACTTAATCTCGAATTCTGAATTGAAAGCATTAAAATACCCAATTTTGAGTAATTTTTTTAATAAAATTAATGTTTCCAATTTAGTACCAATTTCATAATTTATCGAGTATACAAACATAATAAGACAAACACATTATTCTGATTAATTCTTGAAATTCATTGTTCTAATTAATGAATATATGCAGGGCTGATATTCAAAATATTTAAAAACGGATACGGTGATATATATTGTATAGTCTATATAAAAATCAATAATAGGGCCGCCAGAGAGACGAGTGGTGACGCCTTGCCAAGCAAGAAAACCTGGGTTCGCGTCCCGGGTCCGGCATCAGCTGAAAAGTTTTTTTGGGGTTCTGGACCCGATCCGGTGATCCCCGTATTTCACCATTCGGCCTCCCTCCATGGGTGTGGATGCAGTCCATGGTTGGAACTGACCCCGCCCTTAGTAATCTTCCTGATTGGAAAGGGGCTTAAAAAATCAATACTAATCCTATATGTAAATTAAAAAATGCTTGTGTATGAAGATAGAAAATGACTCTTTTTATTGCTTATAGAATAAATTCGGGAAATATGACTGCAGTTTCTTTCAAAAGCATTTGGTCGGATCTGTTTGAAATTAGAAATAAAATTTATTTGTCAGAATAAACTATGATTATTAAAATAATGGAAAAATAGGGGAAAACTTCAAAAGTTTAAATAATTCCAAAAGATTAATGCTTAAAAAAAGTATGACAAGTGCACATTCCCAAAGTGTCGTATAATATGACAACAGCTAAAGAATAATATGCTACAACATTCAAAACACTTTAAAAGCAAAAAAAAATTTGTAAATGAATAATATATAAAAACTGGTATATAAGATAGATTTTATTTGCTTTTTGAAATATAATATCTGTTTTAAAAAACAATATTAAAAAATAGTACTATATGCTACGACCATCCATGGCTACGACATTCGTTTTGACACAGACATTCAGACAATATGATCCAATATCAGTCATATTTAATAGTTTCGGTTCGAAAAATATTCACCCTAATATATATGAATTTCATTCAAATCGGGACAATATTTATTTGAGCTATTGCAAGAAGAATATGGGACAATCTTTTCCTTTCTTAACTCAGTTATAATGACCAAATGCTGACCATTTTCAATAAGCTTGGTTCTCCAATGAATCCCAATAACAAATGTAAGTTTTATCTTATTTGATAAAATTCACATATTCAAGTTAATATTTATTTATACCTGTTATTGTGTTTCCGAACAGATAGCCAACAAACAATGGGAAAATTGTCGAACAAACTTAATTCATATATTCTTTCATTCCATTTTGGAATGAGAAGATCAAAAATAAAAATGGAGTAAAATGTCATTCGGAGTATTACCTCATTGTTCAAGCAACACATTACTCGAATATCAATCGAACTGCCGAAATTAAAATTAATAACCAACAGGAAACGTAACAGCAGCATTCAAGATGGCAAAATGATCACAAAATGTATGCAATCGATGGCATGCATTTCTACCCGTCCTTTCCAATTTCGATTTTGAATAATAATCAATTAAAAAATTAACATAACAAACTTTTGACAGTCACGGTGCTAGCAATTATCTAATTTTCAAGCAAAATCAATAAATAATTGTGAGGAATCGAAAGTATCTAATTAACTGTCATTCACCTCCGATATCAACTGGTAACATGTGCATGAGCAGAGCCTTCTAAATTATCTTACAATTAAAATAATGCATATTTGTATCAGTGCGGCTTATTCCTCGACTTACTTTATACAATAATATAAAACTGCTATCAGTTGATATAAGTTGGAGCATAAATTGTTATCGTAGATGTTATTATACTCTTTTAACAACCAATACGAAGATATTTATATATTTTTAAAACCGATACGACCATTCCGGTGCGTACCAATTAAATATCATCACTGAATATACTGTATATATGATATTCGATAATAAAGGAACACTTGAGTGCGTTTTGAATGTTGATTATTGATTTATGATAGTTAAATAATGATATTATTGAAAATAAATATGAATATATGATTAAATAATACTATTATTAAAAATTAGAAAGTTATTTATGAATGACTTGATTGTTGATTCTAAATTCTTAAAGCAGTTTAAACATTAAAACATTTTCAGCAACTTCAGTATTCATTTTACTGCTTCAGTGAAAATATATTTCTGTTTTGAAAAAATTAGTCCAAGTAAAGATATTACAACAACAAGGTGGGCCAATCTCGAGTAGGACATTCTATAAAATAATTATGAAATTCTGTAATGTTACAAATTTTATATAAAAACTTGAATGTTATAATTTTATATTATGTTAATTTTGCAAATTATTTTTATCTTATGATATATATCAACGATTTTTGATCGATCTGTTAGCAATTAAGCTAAGATCGTTAAACAAAACAATTGTTTAATAACTGAATAAGGAGATATACAAAGTTAGTGGTGCACACAGTCTAATACATTATTTAAATTATAATCCAGCTTAATCCAACTCGATAGTCAAAGGCTCTCTCAACGGCTTTCTATTTTTTTTTTTTTTTTTGCGCGCCAAGACTCGAATCTGTCAATGTTGCCAGATTCTTTTCATAGTCGGCTTTGCAAAATATCCTTCAGTTTATTCCTCCTTATAAATTTAATTAAAACTGAAAACATAATAATTTATTTATCATTATTTTATATTATTTTTTAATTCTCTTTAAAGCTATTGCTATTGTTTGTTTATTTCTGTTAAAATTGTCAAATCAGTAATTCGATATATAATAAATGTCGGCCGGATTGGCCGCGTGGAAACGCTTCGGCTTTCCACTCTGGAGGACCCGGGTTCGAGTCTCGGATCC